>JAMKCH010010106.1:0-32211 GCA_023653785.1 Ophioderma brevispina
CCAAAGATTTCTCACTTTATTAAAAAGGCTGAGAGGATTGTAATAAATCCAGTCTGCAGCACGGATGCCAGACCAAGAGTGGAACTTAGTACTATATATAAACATGAAAGGTATGATCCAATAATAGTCTATCCCACCATGTACATGAAAATCTGCATCTGGCGGGAAGACTAATTATCAATCCGAACATAGAGGTAAAATAATATAATAGTATAATCACCACCTCCATGATCAGAACAAACCAATCCAGCATAGATAGATTGGAGTGATTCCCACTTTCCACAAATCTATTTAATTGAAAGCACAAGTGATGAAAATAATAAGTCCATGTCATTGAAAAGGCAAAGACTCAGTATCAACCAATCAATCCATCCCCATGCAGTGAGATTGAGAGGTTGCACATGTCATTCAAAATAAAGGCAACAAAACCCTCCGCGGGCGGCCGGTGAAATGCCTATAACGGAGCTGAGACATCTTAGCGTGAGAATAAAAGAACCCCGCGGGATCGGGCACAAAGCGAACGAGTGAGAGGGCTCGGCGGCCGTGCACAACGCTAGAGAGATTAAAAGCCGACCGATCATGACACACTTCCGAATAGAAATATAGCAGGGGAGGAGATTGGCCGAGTTTCGGACAAAGAAATAAGCACAAAAGACGAAATTAATCGTATAACATTTCATCTAGGGTATCCATCGCCAACGATGGCGCGCGGATACCCAAACCTCGATCGAAACAGCGATCAGAAGCGATGGATATGGCATAAATTACGGCGGAATCCGACACACAACTTAGGCTACTGACACGAATTAATCGCCAATCGATCATCAAGGTATTCATCGCCCAAAGGGGCCAGAACGAAATATCCGAACTTCGAGTCAATCACGATCCGAAGTAATGACTAAAAGGTGTAAAAAGTGAAAGGACGCCAGAACAGCTACCGTACCGGAAAATACGGACTACATATCGTCGTGAAACGCCGGAGAAAGACACGGCATTTAATGCTAAAAGGAATTGAATCGAAAGCGCCATCGACATGAAATCAAGACCCCATAGCCATAGTGATTCCAATTTTTAGCCTACCAAACGGACCGAACCAAAAGAATCAGACGGAGTAGCAGGAAAGACGTACGCAAGCCCCGGGAGAAGGGGAGGGGGGGAGAGACATCGATCCCAAACCGGTGGCACAACCCCTAGAGCTGGCTCAAAAGCATCGGTTGGCGTTGTGCTTTTATAAAAACAAAAGATCCAAAATCGGACCCAGAGGGGTCTGAGCTCGGAAGACAACCGTGAGACATCTAAAGAAGCTGCAAACGCCCTATAAGATGTAAGCCGCCCGAAGACCGGATTGAATGGCTAAGTCGAGTCCAACCCGGAGAGACAACTAAAGGAAAGTGAATCCAAAAAAGGGTAGGCATCATAAAAGGATATGACGCCAACCATGAAACCCCGCTACGGGAGCCGGTACCACCAGTGAAGGCGGCAGCTATGCCCCGAGCATCCGGTGTGGTAGGAATACCCCGACGCCTGCTTTCCCGAGGAACGCTTGGCGAGAAATCCGCAGCCCCAGCCAGCAGGGGACGACACCCAGAGGGGGGGTGCCACAGTACAGCGCGAATGGGTTCCGTTCCCCCACCCGATCATCCCACCCACAGGATTGTCATTAGTGTAACAAAGCGACAGGCTAACACAGGCCAGTATCCATCGGGTAGATGAAACGATGCTCCCATCGCCAGAATCCCGGAAGGATGAGGCGAGTAAGGGCGAAGACTACACCACAGTACCTAAAAAAATACCCGCAGAAAAGAATACGGGTAGTAGCCAAAGCCACGTGGATGTACTCGGCTATATGTATGCCGACGTTAATATTAAAAAGGCAAGTACCTGAACGGACACGTACACCAGTAATAAAAATACAAGCATACCACGGTGTGCCGCCAACCGTGTCACATAGCAACCTCCGCTAAACCCGAGCCCTGAACAGGGACAAACGAGTGTGTATACTGCAAGAAAACTAAGACAATCTGTCACAAATTGTCATCTTACAGCATACTCGCGCCGATGACCGATGTCACGGTGCTGAGTTGGAGGTAGCAGCAGGGCGTAAGAATACCGTGATGACATATGACAGGAGGTAACACCGACATCAACCGCGTTAAGATGAATCGAAAACCAGGTTGACCCTGCGACAAGTAGCAATACGACGCTACAACCCCAGCGGGAGAGGCAAGACCCAACCTGTTGACCAAGCCCAGCTGCCCGCTTACTAACGGCATGCCCGTGTGCACCACCCCCCCCCCTTTTCAGCCAAGCCAATCCAGCGGGATCGCTTCCGGGCAAGGCAAGGGCGGGTATACCGCGCGGCCGAGATGCCGCGACTGGATACCCAACAGGCGGCGAGCCTACAGAGTCAGTGCCCGTTCACAGAGCCCGTTGATCCTACAGATAGGTATTCAGCTCCCTGTGAATAGGCATTGTCTCGAGTATCGATTCGTAAATCCTGAGATTGAATGGGTCTATTGTAGCGCATAAAACCACCCTGGAGGATTGCCATGGACTGACATCACAAAAATGGGAAAACGAAATGATCACCTGGCACCTCAGCCGAAATCCCTGCTGCAGGGACCGAGGCCATCAAGGTGGAGACCAGCGCAGTAAAGGCCAACAAATCAACCGTAAAGAACGGACAATGCGTAAGGCTAAACCAAGCCGCAAATCTCTCGAACATTAACCCCCGTGAACACGGTCGTTGTAACATAATTTTCTACTGAGAAATTGCAACGGCCCATCAAAACGGGGTTCGTTCGAGAAGACTCAACCACCGCTAAAATCACCGAAGGGATTGAGGCCACCGGGGGTGCCCAGCGAAAGCAGGGGCGCCGACTAATAGAGCCAGCCCCGCCTCGCTGAAAATGACAAACACTCCTGCCGCCAGAAATCCCTGTGGGAGCGACGCGTAATGAGTGGACGCCAGCGTAATTGAGCCAGGATATCGACCAGTACTAAACAGGGCAAGCGGGCCCAATAGACGGATGAAGAAGTACACCCGTCCAAGCCGACATTGATTCCCATGAATGGGGATTAAAAGCTGATGAATGGGTATTGTCTCGAAAATCGACCGGCAAACCCTCGTGACTGGCCTTTGTTTGGTCTAATCAGGGATTACAGACCATGGACCAGCACCGAGGAGATTCGCCCGGGTCAAAGAGCCCGCAGCCGACATCACCCTGTGAGGATGAAGGCAAAAGGCATCGAGACCAGCGCAGTAAAAGCCCGTAAATCGCCCTATAGATCATAGAGGAAGAAGGGCCCGACGTCGCCGGGTGGTTTCGCTGAAGCACGGGCGTGCTGGCAGGGGAACCGACCACCCGTAGACGCTGCCAAGAGGGCCAGCGTCGCCGTTAGCGGACCCATAGAAGGACACAACCACCTTAGGTGACGGTGAGACACCATAGCGGTGATCTCCGTAATCGGTAGGGTACGGAAAACGGTGACAACACGCAAGTATCCAGCCAGTCTACGCACCCCTCGGGCACGGGCGGACTGCACGACACCGGGCGGGTGTGAACCCCTAACGGCGGGTGAACCCCCCTTACAGAAGCGGAGGAACTCCCTGTTACGGCGATGGGTACTATAGCGGTGGAATTGTGATCGGTGGGTACAGAAGACGGCTACCACACGCCCAGTATCCTATCAGTTAAACGCACCCCTGATGCGCGGTACGCCGACGGACCAGACACCAGACCCAAAGCCGTGTAACGTGCGGGTGATTGATTGATTGATTTTATTTGGTTCCTCAACATATACATCTACAATTATAATAGAAAACAATATAATTAAATCAGTAAACTTTTAAACTTAAAAAAAAAAAAAAAAAAAAAACAACATAAATCAAAATATGAGTCAATTAACAGTAAGTGAGAAAGAAACTCATAAATGGGGAACCATGATAAACCCATGAAAGCCATCTTACAGGATTATTTTCCATTGGGGTCCATTTTCAGAGAGACAAAGTGACAACTGGGCCAAAAAAGGGGTAAATCATAACCTATAGAGGAAAAAAAGATAAAAAAAAGGGGGAGAAAAATTAAAACTCAATGAAGGAAGACGCCATTGGAAATTAGCCATTTTCAAAATGATCCCTTATTGCACATTAACTTTCAAAAAGTTGTGAATACCTTTGATGGTGTCAGGAAGCAAGTTCCACTCCCTTATTGCCTAAAGTAAAAAGTGTGTTTAGCAGAACTTTTAATTTTAGGCACAATAAAATTGAAACGAACCCTCTTGTGTGGTACTGATGAATATCATACATTTTTCACAAATTTCTCTTAAGTAGGGAGCACCATTTTCATAAAAACTTTGTGACACCTGGCATAGTTGTAAAAATGTCCCTATTCTTATTATTCAAAAATTGAGACTTGAAAGCTCCCTCTAACCAATGTGTAACGGGGCCCAACATTTTAAAACAAACGATCATTTTGTTTTGTGTGATTTGGTATTTATGTTTACTATATTTTGTTGAGACCTGAATACCAAGAAGAACCTGCGTAATCAAAGTGACATTGAAGAAGTGCTGAGCAAAGAATTTTACGACTGTTTTGGTTAAGGCAATTGCCTTTGCGATCATAACTTTCATCCTTGAATTAGCCTTTTAATGATTTATTGGCAATATCCTCCCCAGACACAGTTGGTCAATGTTGCACCCAGATTTTGACAGAATCTTTCCCCTTTGAGAGTCTGACCTAGACGGCAACCTTAAAATTATCAACCTTTTTAATTCTCCTTTTTGTGAGCCAAAAATCTGCATCTGTTTTACCAAGATGTATGACAATTTATTGTCCACAAGCCAGTTGCACATGATTCAAGAACTTTGCCAAGTTTTATTTGAAATGAATCTGGGTCCTATGAACAAAAGTAAAAAAAAAAAGAAAAAAAAAAAAAAAAGAGCACTGTCGTCAGCATACAAGGCGCTTCCAATCTGAGTCAAAACTTACAATCATGTCATTAATATAACCGAGAAATAAAAGTGGCCCCAGGATACTGCCTTGGGGCACACCGCAAGAAATATTATTGCACTTGAACCACATTATTATGCAAACAATCTGTTGGTCCCTGTTAAAAGGTATGCAAACCCGATCACTGATTCACCTCCCCCTTTCACTTAATTTTTCACCTAAGATTAGGTGGTTTACTGTGTCAAGGCTGTTTGAAGGTCAAAGCATGACCATACCCTGAATAAAAACCTCTAGAAGATTGATTTTTTTTAAATGGTCCATTAAGTGATGAGACATGAGTCAGTTGAGTTTGCTCCTGAAGCCTGATTGGTGTTCATACAAAATATTCTTATAGCCAAAAAATAGTCAAATTGCACAAAACAGCTTTTTCTAAAATTTTTGATAGCACTCAAAATGCTCACATTCTGTGTTGCTACATCCATTTTTTTATCCTTCTTAAAAATAGGAGTAATTTGGCCATTTTGAGTCATTCGAGAAATGTTGCTATAATGGATGTATTTACAATAGGTAATGGGGCTCTTCAGAATGGAAGCACCATCCCTCAAAAACCTTGATGGGATGGTGTCCAGGCCAGTACTTTTGTTTCGGATTGGGTGAAGGAAGTTCTTTTTACGAATTCCTCACTCACACGCCTTTTAAGGTTGTGAAATATTTTTTTGTCTTGTACACTTGTCTAAAATCCAGCAGAATCATTTGAACAATTTGCTTGGGAAGGAAGTTTAGTTACTAAAGCAATGCTACACCAGTAAAGAAACTGTTGAAGAATTATATGTTTAAAGGATCCTAATATGAAACCCTCCCTATCTCCAAAAAGAAAAAAAAAAAAAAAAAAAAAAAAAAAACAACACACACACAAAAAAAAAAAAAAAAGAAACCAACCATATTGCTGCCCTCTGTATCCCTATTTGTATCCCAAATCCTTAAGATGCTGCCAAAGTTTGCTTTGGATTGTTTTTGTTTTCATATCTTGTTCAGATTATATTCGTTTTTGCTCTACGAAATCTCTTGAATTTATTTTTTAACTTACAGTACTCTTTATACAGATGTTTTTTTTGATTTATCCTTTTAAATGTATACAAGAATGTGTCCCTTTTTCTTTCATCATTTACAATATCGTGGAGATCCATTGTTCTGTTCTTTGTTTTAACCGTACCTCTTTTATAGGTGCAATGGTATCAATAAATCTTCATTGCCAATTCCCTAATTTTACCAGGATTCTTCGACATTTTGTAAGTTGCACACTTCAGTCCAGTCAATTCTTAGAAGGCTGTCGAGAAGAGCCTCAGGGCTGTAGTTTTTAAGGGACCTAATTTTGATGGTTTTATGTTTAGCAACTTGACCTTTGATGTTTTTTCTGGGTACAAAAAATAGTAATGATTCAACTGAAAACCATACAGATTTTACCCCAGATGGTCATTTTTACTACGGAGTTACAGAAATGTATCAATAACTGTGGAAGATGTCTCGGTACCACGGGTAGGAGTAGTTATAACTTTTTTAGATCAAGGATCTCAACAGCAACATACGCTTATTAAAAGGGTACTCCTTTTTTTTAAGCAAAATAGTTTTCAAAGTCACCCACTATAATTAAATTTCAGTGTCAGACCTAATATTGTGATAACCTTTTCAAATGATGAAAAAATTTGACTGTTCAGGTGACGATAATACGGTGCCCCGTATAGGCTTGGTTTTTTTGGCAATAAATATCAAGCCATATGGCTTCAACATCATCAGAATGCAAATCATTTCTTGGTAAGAAAGCAAGGTTGTTCCTTTACCTCAGGTACATACCCCGCCACCTCTCTCTGTGTCTGTTCAGTACGTAAATACCAATAACCATTAATTTTATTTCAGAATCGGTAACCGAGTCGTCTAACAATTTTCCTATTGAAATTGTTGCTGCTTTTGTTTTAGAGGCTAAAGTCCCGGATTTCAGTTATTTTGGGCAAACGAAGAGCGAGCTGTTACATGAATAAATAAGTCCTTTTTTTAAACCTTGTATAACTTTCTTTGGGTCCTGGGTTCATCTCAACGTCGCCGCAAGTTAGTAGGCACAACCAGAACATACAGTAATGGTAGTATTGACTGAAGAAATGTTCTCTTCAGGATCCCAACCTCCTGCTGCGGTGATTTCCAGCACCGTATACATGTACAGGTGACAAAAGAATATTTTTACTCTCTGCATGGCAAAAGTTCTTTATAAAAATTTGGGGTATCGGAAAGTAGGAGTCTGGAAATTTCCGGTGATCAAAATAGAAGGCTGAATAATGGTCGCATGGTCGATCGACTCAAGTTCATTGTTTAAACGTGCAAGTAAAAAACAAGGCAATAGAAAATATAACACCATTTTTGCCTGCCATTTGTCAAGCTATTTCTCTGCAGAACGTGGAAGATGGTAAGTTCACACAGGGTCTGGCCTACATAAAGAATGTTTAATACACATGATATCCACCTACATACATACAGTACCAATCTGCATGTCAGACTCACTGCTGTGTAGACCACTGTGTTGAGGGTGCAGAATTCTGCATTCGCAATCCTCTTAAATCAAGTCTCATATCTTACTCTAAATTACACCATATCAGAAGTCGTCAAGGCCCCCTTCCAAAGTTGGACAAGGTGGATTTTAGTCCACTATAAAGGGTGTATGATTACTATGTTGTTTTTATTAGCAAGGGGGCGCATTAAGGCCTTAGGCCCAAAGTCCCAGAGGTTCGCACTTCCCACTGCTCATAGCTTGACGCCATCTTGTATATGATTGACCTCCATCAGCGGAGGAGCCCCCGCTCATTACCGGTCATAATCCATAGCGTCCCAGTTATACCGAAGGGACGAACACCCAGGATATACCCCGTTCCCACTCCAGACAACCAGGTGCATAACCAGATGTATCCGATACTCACTGCCCCTATTCTCCCCGGAGTAGGACGCAGCGGGTTCAAGCATGTGTGCGTCCCGTGACGGCGACTCGGTCGAACCAAGTCACGTAACAGCCTGCGGCCTATAAGGGAAACAAACCTGCCCCAGCGCACCAAGGCGGGGATACCCAAATACATATTTACTAAGTCTAGATAGAAAATGTATATAATAGCATTTCCAAACACTCCTACAACTCCTTTACTCAAAGGCAGACCTCGTTGACATAAGGGCTGAAGCAAACGCAGTAAAGAACACTCGGTCAGTAACCAACAGTGTACGCTAGGTGTGAGGAAGATCGTGCATAAATTTAATGTAAAACAAACCGGCGCCATTTGGAAACGAGAACGAAAAAACGTGCCAGCCAGCTCGCTTTACAAATGACAATCCGCACAAGCATTGTAATCCCAAAATACACGTAAAATGATAAATTAATATAACAATATAAAAGATGTAGGGGAACTAGGGACTATCGATATGAACGTGGCTGCAGTGCCACGCCTACGCTAGTCGGCCTATGGGTGCCCTGTGAATTATGCGGGTTTGTTGTTGACAAAACCCGACGCAAAGTCAAGGTTATAAAGTCCTTTAAATACCGACTCGCAAAGAAAAATGACAAAACTACAGTGCCAGGGACGTAATAAATGACATTTAACAGATTTTCAACAAGGTTCAGGGCCACCAAGTAGCTAAAATTGACCAAAAATTCGACAGAAATCCGGGAGTAAATCAGAACGTTACCAATCTTGGCGAATTCCCAAGACGAAAGAGGAAGAGGATTGTGGGTATGACGTCACTTGAGGGGGTGTCGTCATACAGGGTGATGAAATGAATATATATTATGTGGGAAGGATATATATTATGTGAGGTTATGCATCTGCCTAAAGACAATTGCAATTTGTTACATCAACATCGGATTGAAGGTAAGCAGGATTCCTGTATGGAGTCACATGAGGTCACCCGCCCCTCGCCGACGCACCCACTATTTTCCGACGACCCTACACCGAAGACCACCACCCCTCGACCCCACACCGACGCCCCCACCCCTCCCGACGCACCCACCCATCCCGACGCACCCCACCCCTCCCGACGCCCCCCACCTCACACTTAACCCCACCCTTCCCCTCCAGATGATTCACACACAAGATTAGGGTATAGTATTTTTCATGTAGCAAAGGAATTTTGCACATCCGATGTACCATTTAGCGATATTTGTACAGGGCAATATGCATATTAATTAGCTCATTTTGCATACCTATGCCACATGTATCAGGAACCTTTTTCAAATGGCAAAGAAAGATGCGCACCAATACTGGCTTTCGTGCAGTGAAGGAATTTTAAATATCTGATGTACAATTTCAAAAAATATAGCGATTACGTGATTTTTTTGATACTCAATAGCCTCATTGCATATGTAATTCGCACGAAAATGGGCCCAAAACTAATCAGGTTGAGAACTCTTTAACCGCTCCTTCCACCAAGTTTAGATCATAATGGTTTGTGTTTGAGGGTCACACTGTATTGATCATGGTGCACAATAATATCACGCTGAAAATCGTGAGATTCCCGGGAAAGGCTTTTTTTGATCTGAAGTCGGAATTTTGGTACGCAACGTTAGAAATAAAGAGTCAGATAAAAAGTAAATGCCTGTCTTTACACAGAATTCAAGCCAAAAACTGCAGGTGAAATATAAAAATAGGAATTTTAATGATTTTTTTTAGTTTAGGATTAGCAATCCGCTGCTAATCTCTTAGGCACCCATTTGCAGCAATTATCAAATCACATTTCAGGGTCCCATATTTATCGCTTCAACCTTTTACTTGAGATGTGTTACAAATGTCTGCTAGCTCCCAGGCTATATGATAAGTACCATTGGAAGTCATCTCTCATGTAATCCATAGGGCAGTGATACTCTTAGTTTTATTAACAGCAATCAATGCACTCAATACCACATATCGCAACCCTTATAAAACATTAAGGAAAGATGTCATGATTCTGGAAATATGTGGAAATTGGTATGGATGGAAAGCTTAAGTAACATAGATTACATATAAATCAAAAATAAGTTGAAAATTGTCCACATTTGTGAGTAGTGCCCTTTTAATTTCAGCCCAAATAGATTACCGAAAATGATTCGACAAATCCAAATCGCAGGCAAATGGTGACGTCAAAGTGATGGCCATCCATAATTACGTCGTGTTGTTGTAACCATCATATCGCAGTGTTGCCACTAATAATAATTAAAACACAACGAAATGAACAAAATGTGTCATTATGTAACTTATGTTGTGGCGTGCCTAGTTTTATTATTACTTTCATATGCATCAATATTACAGTGTCGCAATAACAATTCGAGTCAACACGATGTTTTGGTCTTCACTTGACGTCACAAGGAGTGCAAAATTGGGCGCTTTTGATCAATGAAGGCGGAGCAAGCCGTGGCGAAAAATCCGCCCCTTTGCTTCGGTATTGCAAAAAGCAAAATTAAAATGCCTCTATTTTGTTAATTTTACATCAAATTGTTGTATTTTTTCGGAATTTGTGATGTATCATGTATGTACATATATGTTATGAATTTAAGCAAACTGAGCTTGACAAAAATCTTGACATATTCCTTAAAGAGACGAGCAGCTTTTTTCGGATACAAATTCTGCTAATTTGGCATTGATGGGTTATAGAACACTACTGATAATTTGAAGTTTACTGACAAACAAATGGAAAAGAAAACCAAAACATGATTTGAATAGGTTTTTTCGTCTAATGCAGCCCCATAGCCCCACTAAACCCCCCAATGCTCGAGACCACAAAAAAAGCACACAAGTAATATTTGGTATATGATAGTTACAGAAAAACCTAGCAATATTTTGGAAAGAATTTAGTATTCTCCACAGGCTACGAATTCTGCAGTTAACGAATAACCGTCATTTTAAAGGTGCCGAATTTTAAAGTGTGGCAGAATATTAAATTCATCCCATATTTTGTGGTATTTTTGTGGTAATGTTAATCTTATCATTGAAATATAAAGTGTGGTACGCATTCCACGTACATCCCGCACCCTACCCGCGCCCATGTAAGCGATAACACCACGGTTCCCTGGTCCCGCAACTTCTCTTGAAGCCCTGTACATTGTGCCTCTGTGCAGCTTTTGGTTTATTACTGTTGTATATTGTAGTATTGATGATTTATCCCATTTGGTATAGTTATGAATTTATCTAACTACTAGCATACACCACAATAACCACAATCAATTTTGTGGTAGTCTGTGTCTATTGAAGTGCAAGTATGATGAAAGTTTGTGGTATATTGTGATCTGTGGTACATCCGACAATATCAGCCTGCCGTGTGTTAGGGTTAGAGAAGCATACTAAATCATCTTTTTGTATAGTACATAAGACGGGTTGTTCCTTATTCACTTCGGTTGCGATGTAATACATTGTAAGCATTCAAAAAAAAGTTTTGGAAAAAAAAGGGAGTGCACTTTTCTGAATGTCCTTGTGTTGTTTCTTGATGTTGTGTATAGTTATAAATGCAGTAAATCTTGTTATAGATGATGGTATAATATACTTAAAGTTTAACCCACTGTTGACACTATAATCTTTTTTCATTGTTTGTTGTTTTTAATAGCAAATTTGTTTAGGAATTTTGGGAAATTAAAGTTGGCCCACCCTGTAAATTATCCTTGTTTCCTCACTGACTTTGTAATATAACTTGACAAAGTTTTTCAAAATCATTAACATTAATTTGTTTTATTACCTTCATGAAACGTTGCATAATAATTAAAACTCCATTTATTTGTTACCCCTAAAACACAAGCACTTTTGCAAGATGTTTTAAACATTTTAAAACGTCACCATGTGATTGGAGGGGTTTAAAACACGTGTCCTGCTAAAACATCTAGGCTGTATTCTGAAAGGGAGACTAACTTTAGACCTGGGTTTTTAACTCAGGGTTAGTCCCCCTCCTACAAGAGGGGACCTTTTTTCCTTTCAAAATATTGACAGTTAAATGTAACGGGTAGAAATTCCTCATGGCTGGGCGGTTAGCCATCCATAGAATTTTCTCATCTGTTAAATCACACTTTCGAGTAGTTGTAAGAAAAAATGGTCCCTTCTTGTAGGACTAACCCTGGTTTAAACGCATCAGGGCGAAAGTTAGTCCCCCTTTCAGAAACCAACCCTAGACTATATAATAGAAAATAACCTATTAAACTCCGTGCCAGCTGGTGTAATGGTTAAGGTGTTGGCATCATGAAGTTTTAAATGGTCCGAATAAGTTCTTTAAAAATTGATATATTAGCATTCATTTGATGATAACAAAAGCTGATTAAAAAATTGCTTACATATTCGTTTTTGAGAAAAAGACTTTCAAAAAGTACATTTTTGCTCAAAATTTACATTAATTACCAAGCAACTCTATGGGAAAATATGATTACCGAGACTTAAGGGCCCCAAAAAGATAACAAAGGGGCCCGAACGTTTTCCTGATTTTCACGTAGGTTTAGGTCTAATTTGCATACTTGAAAATAACCGAAATAAAAAATGGTTGTCCCGAATTAGTTCCTAAAATCGTCCGAAAGGACATTTTAGAGGGAAATTTCCGTCTCACTATAGATCGATGGGGGGGGGGGGGTTGGGGCGTCTCGCGTTATTTTACGTCTTATAGTGATTGCAGCAAAACAAAAAAATGTGTGCGTGAAAGGTGAGACGCTCAATTAATCAGGGCGCGTTCTTAGATCAGTCCTAGCACCATCATAGTTCTAACGCATTTGACGAACGCTTTACAGATGTGAAAAATCGCTCATGAATTTTTGCGACGCTTAAATCGCAAACGAATGCACGCTTGTTCATATCCGAGTTTATTACAGTCGCTTGTCCGTATCCCTTGAAAACAAATCATAATGCCAACACCTTAAGGGTTTGGATTTCCACGCATAGGGTCGCAGGTTCTACTCCCACAAGATGTAATGTGGATACCATTCTGTCTATAATCAAGTGGCAAAGTGTTCCACGCTTTTAACCTTGCAATATACCCATATGATTAACATGGATTTCTTTTTTTTCATTAATGATTACTGTTTTAATTACGGCATTTATCAAAAATTTTTGAACTGTTTTCTAAAATGACGTTTCTTACAACGTTTTTTGACCTTCCACAATATTGACAAGAAAACCCCGTTTTTGAGAAACTTTTTGAAAAATTTTCATAAAATGTAATCGAATGTTCACAACGTTTCTGGAACGTTTTTGGCTAGCTGGGTAGGACATCACTTCCAAACCGTCCACAGGGACTATTGGAAGTTAAGAGCATGAGAGAGTGGGCATCTAGCCTAGGGAGATGGTCAGGGTTTTGGAGCAGGGTCTTAAAGGCTGACTCAGAGATTCCCCGATGAGGGCGCACTAATTTTTCAAATAAATCATGTTTTTTGCATATACATAACGCTTGTCCATATACTAATCACTGTACGAAATAACTAAGCCCAAATCGAAGTCCTTCATATAGAAAATCACAACTTTGTTATAAAATTCCGGATCCAGAATTTTTGTTATACACGGTATCCTAAGGGACTGATACTGTGCATAAATGTTTACTGCATGAAAACAGAAAATCCCATTCATCTCTAACTTTGGAATTTTAGCTTTTTAGGTGACTATCTATAGTTCTAGATGACTATTTTTAATTACTACACAAAAAATATATATTTTGAAATCTCTGAGTCAGCCTTTTAAAGGAAATATGTCATGATTCTGAATATTTGGGAAAATTTGGTATTGATGGAAAGCTTAAGTAACGTAGATTACATATAAATCAAAATAAGTTGAAAATTGTCCACATTTGTTGAGTATTTTGCCCTTTTAATTTTCCGCCCAATAGCTTACTCGAAAACGATTCCGGCAAATCCACATCGCAGGCAAATGGTGACGTCAAAGTGATGACCATCATATCGCAGTATTGCCACTTTCCTATTCGAGTGAACTGCCAGGGGGGTAGGACATGCCATCCTAACAGCAAAAGCCTGAATTCAAATCGGCATCGACATCCGGCGCGACTCGAGTGCTAGTCCTTTCAAAGACTTAATGGTAGGAGGGCGCTATTACGCGTATCGGACAGTTACATTCAGACTTGCCTAAAGTCTAGGCCTGGTCACGAATATTTAAATCTAAATGACCGTTATTGGAAATTACACTATTTTGCAGCGGGGTTAATCCACTAACCCTGACGGATTTTGAAGTCAATAATTTATCCTTTATTTATCATGATATTACTAAGACGCATTGAACTAGGGTTTAAGAGGAGATTTTGTAATGAAATTGAGACACCGGCTACCATAGTAAATGCACGTTACCCAAGGGGCCAAACACCACTTTTTATGTCAACCTGACATGGGATGCTGTCAAAGGTTGTGTGGTATCAACGTGTTCAGGGGACCTCCCACAACTTCTAGGTGGACAGCCTTGAAAATATGCTACTCAAACCAAATGCGTCAGTTTTTCAAAAAAGGGGGGGGGGGGGGGGGGGGAGGGGCCGCCAGTTTAAATCGATTATGACCATATCTCATCCCACAGTGTCTAGAGATGTGTGATTTTTGTGATAAACCTAGGTTCTTTAGGGCCCCTGAATCCTTGGTGCAATCATCTTCACATATAATGTATACCATATGGCGGCCATTTTTCAAAAGGCGCCTTCCAAAACACTTTTGACCATATCTCCAGCGCCACATGTACATAGATTTTTGATTTTTGTGGCTTACCAGGTTTCTGAGGGCGTAGAATCATTGGAGCAAATCATTTTATGCAAAACTTTATCACCTCTACAAATTATCCAAATGCTGCCCAAATGGTGGCCAAAGGTAGAATCAGTTTTTAGAGAAGCGCTTAATTTTACTGTGCTTACCAGAAATGTATAAAAAGTTAATTAACAATGTTCATTTATCCAAAAGGGGGGCGTAACAATTTGATAAGTGAAATGCGACTGGTTTATAATTACAGATTTATAAAACTACTGTAGGCCATGTTTTTTTTATACTGGGCACCCATATTTGGTGGATATACATTTTGACTGGCATAGTGTCTTTAAAGACTTTGTGTTTGTAAATCTAATGTCATAAGTAGTCTTTGTCAAGAACGCTCGCATTTTTAATCCACACCGCGAGCGCCCGAGGCGCTGTCGAACGCCGGAGCGTGAGGCCGAGGGAAGCGAGGCGTCTTTGCGCAAATGGTATTTCCCTGTGCAAGCATATGTGGCGAAAACTCAATATGTCGTCTCGTAGCAACGCCCAATTTCATCGATGAACATCTTCCAGAGACTTGCCATATCGATGACGTCGCCCGTCAAAATTACCATACGATTTTGGACGGCCTGATTACATACGATTCAAAGGCAAAATTAAAGTTCACTCACGAATTTTGACGCGTCGATTGAGTCCGTAACGGTATGTGAGATGGCAGCTGGGCTAGTTGTAGCCCAGCTCGTCCGACATCAAAGTCCCCAGTAAAGTTATTCCCACCTTCCCAGCACAAACACACTGAATATGAAGCTAACTAGGGCTACGTCAGTCATTTTTATCAAATATTCGTACTGGCAGTGACCATCAAATTGCCACTCACAGACTAGACAATATTTTTTGAACTTAAATGATGAATACTGCCCGCGTATCCTCATCCACGCAAATTGTGGCGTGTGGCGAACATTCCAAAATTCAAGCCAGAAATGAAGTCTTATTCACAAATTCACCGCCAGAATTTAGGGGACACGCACCTCCTAGTCTTAGTCAGGCAAGACCTTAACCTCGGCAACTTACCATGACAATTGACAAGGCAAGGCACCTCCAAAATGTCCAACATACTGCCCAATTAAGGCTAAACTCTCGGCCGAACCATGGCTGAAAGATTGTGGCAATGAACCTACGTGTAACAATACAAACTGGTTCCCTACAATGACTGAAATTCACATTTATAGTAAACCCGTATCACATCAGTACACGGAGCCGTAGCTTCCACATACGCTCATCTCATATACTCGGCACCGCACCGGGACTCACTCAGCACAGGCTGCAGCTAGCTCGAATTATACTACACCGTCACCGGGATCATACACGAATGGTAATTCCAAAAGCATGATTTCCCCGTCCGTTTCACAGCAGCAGAGTGTTAGTTCGCCATTTAATTCCCAGCTTGCGTATCAGGGAATTCCCGCGGTCATGGCTGTATTCGCTTTGTTTGAATCGTTACCAAAACTCAATAATTGAATGGTATTGATCAGGTCCAATAAACTCGTAGTCTGGGAACTATTTAAGCAACGATGACCATCATCATTGACCAATCAACGATCGCTATAGTTTCGGAAGAAAGAATATCCCGAATAGGAACAAAACAATAAGAGTAACAAAGAAAAGGAAATATTTGCGAAAAGGCTTTGATTACGACTCCCTCAGCTTTGAGCGGTCCAGAGAGGGGCGGACACACCAAATGAATAAATAATCAAAAGCTTGATAAAAAATGCTATGTCATAGATAGCTCCATTTTGGTTTTTAAATAGTTACTTCTTTACCTGTCAATTTCAGTAGTAAAAGAAAGTATTTTCATTATGCTAAGTACTATGCTCATTAGCATAATCAATCAATCAATCATCAATCTTTATTTCATAAAAAACAATACATCAAATAACATCAAAACCACACAACACCTATGGAGGACTAGGCGTGGAAAGCCATTAGGCCTGTGAACATCAACCCCCCCTTAAAAACAAAGCAATTACAGAAAATTTACATACCGAAAAAAAAGTCTAACACAAGAAAAGACAAGGACGGGCTCAAGACATGAATTATATTAGTTTTATTAATGTTTGTTAAAGTTGATTGCGAAAATGTTTTACGGATTTGGATTCTTTATGCAATTTGGTAGTGAATCCAAAGAATAGGACCAGTTTCGGAATGAATGGCCGTTTGCGCCAAAAGATTCTTATTTTTTGTCAAGTTGTAATCATTGGCGTGTCTTGTAAGGTAGTCGTGAATAGTAAGATCATTTTGTAAAATAATTTTTGAAAGCCTCAGGTAGATAATTTATAGAAAATCTAACATGAAACACCCGAGTTCCAAGATAAATATCTGTAACGTGAAACCGTTAGTTTAGCAAAATAAGGGTCGGGTATGGTATGACTTCTGTAATGGCTATTAGAGACAGATCGTATTGCCCATTTTGTAGTTTAACCAGTTTATCCAGGTGGATTTACAAGTGTTCACCATATGAGAATTCCATATTAAGATAGGGTAATTAAAATGCGGTACAATAGAGTGAAGTAGTACACGGGTTGGGTAGTGTGATTGAGTTTATTGATGACCCAATATTTGTTGGATACTGTTTTGATACACCATCGATAATGATGGTTTCCATGTTAGCACTCATCAATTAGCACACCCAAAATTTAGTTAACCTTTACTCTTTCCAGTAGGTAGATTTACGCTACAGTATAATCCGCCCTTGTTTTTTGTTGATGTAATCTCAAGCCTGTACCAAGTATCATGTAATTTGTTTTGCTTGGCATTTACTGATATGTTGTTTGTGCCTTGACAATTGCTAACTTCTTTTAATTCTTGTTAACTTCATTTATTTTAATGTTGATGCATTATCCGAGTAAAGAATGTGGTGTCATCAGCAAACAGAATGAAATCAAGTATATTTGAAAGTATACGTAATATCATTAATACAAAATAAAGGTAGTGGGCCCAATATGGATCCCTGTGGAAAACCACATAAAATATTTTTTTTAAAACGTCTGATTACAATTTCATAGAAAACATATGTGTTCGATTACTCAAGTAGTTCTTAAACCCATTCAAAGGACTACACCACGGGAATCCATAATGCTCTAGTTTGTGAAGAATATCTTGTGATCATAGTATCAAAATGCTGAGAAAACGTATAGGATATTCCATCTTGTGTTGATTTTTTGCGACAGCATTATTGATACATATACTAGTCGGGCAATAGCCATGTAAGTTGAATGTTGTGGACGAAAACCAAATTGCTTTACATTTAAGAATTCCATGGTGTTAAAAAGTCACGCACCTGTTAAATACAAGTCTTTCAAGATTTTAGAACAACATGGTAAGAGCGATATTGGACGATAATTTGCAAAATATATTGTATCAGACTTTTTTGGGAATTGGTATGAATTTGGCTGGTTTTTAATTATCTGGAACAATGCCTGTTGACAATGATAAATTAAATACACCTGCCAGTGGCTTACAATTTTATAACACTTTTTAATAATGAAATTCCCAATATTATCGTGACAGCACTGTTTTATTGGGGTTAAACTGATCAATTATCTTCAAAATATTGATTCAACAATCGGTGTTCATATACATACTTTAGATGAATCATGAAGGTAATCGTTAATAGCTCTTGCCTGTCATTTGAATCATATGATGTATGCCCCCCAGCCTTAGCCCGACATTAAGAAAAAATAATTAAATCTATTAGAAATATATCTTTGGAGGTGTTTATAATATAACCACTGTCATTCTTGAACTTACAATGTAGTGACTGTTTTTTCCTTTACCAATATGCATTTATTTCTTCCACACTTCTTTCATATTATTTTTGATTTTTCAAATTAGATGAAAAAATACATTCGACTTAGTTTTCGTAAAGCCATATTAACTGTTTTTAAAAGTTTTAAATTTCTGTAAATTTCCCATCGGAGGATTTATGACGATATGTTGTCAATTGTTTTTCCTTTTAATACTTTTTAGCAAAACCTTTAGTGACCATGGTAACTGTGGACTTTTTCCTTTGATGGTAAATCTTTTGAGCGGAACACACTCATCATATAATGCATTAAACGTTTCTATAAAATTTTCATAATCATCATTAGCATCATTGTTATCCAAAATTTCTAAGCCATTTAAATTTGATAACTGTTTGAGTTGGTTTATGTTGGCATCACAATGATTTCTTTTGTTATACAAACCTCTTATTACGGTTTCATTTTGGTTGACAAGATTAGATTGGTTGCAAATGGTGGTAGTAAGTGATCCACAAAGCCGTCACTATTATAGTGGATTGGATGACATTTCATTATTGTCAAAAGATTATAATACAGGTGGGCGGATGGGTAGCAAAATTCGTTGGTGGTTTGTAAATTGTAGGCAACATTGAATATGAGTAGATTATCAAGATAGTCGTGAGGTGGTTTTATCAATGTCTGCTTTAACAAATCAATATTAAAACATCACCCATTACATAGAAATATTTCTTCTCTGAGCTAAGTCGTTTTTATGAAATAGGTTCAACATCTTTAATAAAATTTGAAAATAGGTGTGTGAGATATATAAATAACTCCAACAACAATATTCTTATCTTACCTCAATTTCAATGTGAAGCAAGATTCAAAGCTTGGTTGCATGGCACACATCTGTTCTTAATTTCATAGTGCACTTTCTGAGATACGGAATACATACACACATTTTTCCCGGTAATTCCTATTTTTTTGTGTACTCAATATGGGAATCCATCTATGCTGTAATATCAATTTGGTTTAATCTTTAAATGGTTTACGAAATTCCTGTCACGTTTTAAATCACAATCTAAAGATTTTATATTCATTAAGAGAATCGAAATTTTTGGACAGACTTAGGATATTGAGAGTGAGGCAGTTAATTGTTCCAAGCTCGCATTTTCTTTAAACGAAAATGTTCAGGAGTTAAATAAGAACACATATGGATATTCGTTGTCGTTACTTGTTACATCGTAGAGACCATTATTTGTTAATTTGGAATCAAATCGTTAGAGGTTGCAAATCAGGTCGTCATATTTTTTAAATCTGCACGGTTATTCTGCATCTGGAGATTCGTTTAATTCATGTAAATCATTTTCCATATCAGAGTTTACATCTGTTGCATGCTTATACACAATTTTGACACGTCCAATCCTTGGTATTTAAAGATTTTAGTTGTTTAGGTTTCAATTTGGTACATTTTTTGTGATGAATCCATTACAATTTTTACAACAAATATATTATGACAGGTTTTCACAATTTTTGTGCCACAATGACATGTTTCAGATTTTGAGCGGACAATCAACATAACATTAAATACAAAACAATAAAATATCTAAATATCAAGAACACACAAAATGTATTAACAACCAAGAAAATTAAATAGCACAAATCAACAGCAAATTCAATAAAACGATGTCCCAATGAGCAAAAAAAATTAATACGCCAGTGCATAATCAACCAACAAGGTCACACTTAACGAAAAGAACACATTTGGTCACCTAGTAGAATTAAGATCCAAAGATATAGCATTTTACAACATAATTTCAATATTCTCAGTGCACTGTGAAGCAAAATGTAATTTATTGTTCAACATTTTTACGTTTATTTTTCAAACTAGGTACTGGGCCAGTTTTGTTAATCATTACTTTGTTAATAATTCCAGTTATCAAAATGTATTATCAATTTCATCATTGCACTGTGAAGCAAAAGTCATTTGTTTGTTCACATGTTTCTTTTTTTTCAAACGAGGCAATATGACAGTTTTGTTTTATCACATACTTTGTTAATAAGTTCAGTTTATTTGTCCTGAGGCTCAGAATTCTCCTTGGTATCTCGGGATTTAGACTACCAAGTAATACTTGAGGTATATGGGCTCTCTTGTAGTAGAACGGCGCTAAATTTTCCTGGGCGTTCTCTCCACATACCTCCAATAAACTAAGTCTGATAACCTTCTGATACAACTCTCCAACTTCTTGTTCCATCTCATTTTCTCTTCTAGGTCGCTCTTAGTCAAATCATCCACAAATCTGTTGATTTCTCCTTTAGAACTTGCTTGCTTGTCTTAAGGATGTTAATCTTGTCTGTGTACCGTAGTTACCTTTATCAGGATGTGGCGTGGGCGCGGGGGGGTGTGCCATGTCGCGGTACACAGTGCCCATCGCGATGGGATGGGCAAGTTCCACTTCAACTTTCTTCTCAAAACCCAAAAATTGGATAGCACATCATACACAATTTCCATGCATGTTCATGATCACTTTCAGGATACCCAATAATCGGATGTTAATTTCTCCTCGTGTGGCGCTCGCAAGTCGGTAATTTCACTGTACAGACTCACCTAGTGTGTTTTTCTGTTGGCAAAAAAGTGCGCTCCACCTGCATTATCGACCTCAGTTTTTAATTGAGACATCGATTTGCGTTGTTCCTTTGTCCCTTCTTTAGGTCATCTATTTCAATTTCCTGGAATTCCACGGCTTTAGTAATATCCAGTTAAAGTATCCAACTCCTTTTAGTTTATCTTGGCCAGTGAGAAGTTGAGCAAGCGATTGTAGTACAGTGCTCAAATGCTTCCGTGCTTGTAGCAGCCTGTTGGCTGGGTCACATCACTGATGATGCAGTGATACGGCACGCTTAGATAGAGTCCGCTCGGTTTGATTACCAGGTATCGGTGGATCCATGGTGACGTTTGCGCTATGTTTTCACAGGTACGTATTCAAAACACTCCAAATCTCTTTCCGTATTGTCAATAGAAGCTCAAAAATACAGATGGAATGATCCTTGCTTAATTATGAACAAAAAGTTAGATGAAAATAATATGGTGACATGCAGTATAATTAGGTGAAATAATGATGACCAAGCGGTGACTCGACACACACGTCTCTTCTATGTGGGCGCCATACATAATTATCAGGGGTGGATGATGGTGCGGAGGAGATGTGGGCGGAGGAGGAGGTGGTGTATTTGCATGTAGTATTTGATTAAGAGAATTAACACCACCAAATTCAAAGGGCTCCTTAATGCTCTATGTTATTACTGATTACTCAAAATTACAGTCTCCACATTAACCTAATTTTTATAGTTTTTGAAAAAATTAGGCTATATTAGTTCGCAAACTTACTCTTTCTTGCCGACAATGCGCAATGAGAATTCCTACATTCAATACATTGAATATTAGTTCAAATACATAAGACCAGTTATTTGATAATTTTGTCTACTAGAATCAAGTTCAAAATCAAAATCATATTAATTTTAGTATGTTTTAAATAGCAATTTCAAGTGTTCCAAAGGGGGAAGTGGACTGTGGTTTAGTACATTTGTTTCAGATGTGAGAAAAACATAATTTGCCAATTTCGTCTTGCCAGATTCTCATGTCTCAAGAATGCAGGTCACATGGACTCACTTACGAAAGTATTCAATTACAAAAAAAATTTAAAAAAAAAATACTTGAGGGGAATTTAATTATAGTACAGTGTTTTTAATGTATTTTTAACAGAGAAAAAAGACAAAGGTTTAGAATTGTGCTGGTCTTGGCCCCCTTGTATAAACTATACTTACTTAAGGGATATTTGCTGCTATGTGTCCAACACAAGTGTAAATTCAATCAGAATAATAATCAATCCAACCTTACTCTTTATATCTTGCATTTAGTCAATAACTATTAAACAATGATTTTTTGTGAAAAATTAGAACAGGCATTTTTGACCACCCTGTATGTATACACATGAATAGCGGCCACCCGACAAAAGTTATATGGTGTTTGGGTAATTTGCAAACTATATAAAACATGTGTCAGAAAATTTTATCTGCACTTCATATTTGCAGCCGAAGACCATTCGTTAATTCACATTTTCTTACCATTTACTGTTTACACCCTGTAGCAACACATTAGTCACCCTGTATATATGTAGATTCATTTACTATACTTGAATGCCATGGCATATACATTCAGATATAACTTTTATATATTCCAATGTAAACTTTTTCATTTACTGCAATTCTAAGAAAATGTAATTTTCCTAAATTTTGCACATGTAACACAATTGGTGTCCAGGTTAAAAACAGGCCTGTACTTATTCAAATTTTTCATGTTGGTGAAAAGTATTGAAAATTAATTAAGAAGAGCTAGTTCTCTCCTTTCAGTACCGAATCATAGATAATCAGAAATGAAATGTACGATAGGTGCATAGAATTTGTAGCATAAATTCTTGATTGAAGAGGCAGTCCAAGTAAAACAATTATAATTACTGAATTAATAACCGCACTGTGCACTTAGCGGAATATTAGGTCCAGTCGAACCACACCCAACAAAAACTAGGGTATCAATGAAAGCCAGCTCTTGTCTGGTATACAGGACATCCCAGAAAATAAGTAATCTTGAAACAAAGCCTAATTTGGTAAAACTGTGTGCTGTTTGACCATATAAGTATTTTAACTATAAAAGTAGAACAGTGAGCTTCCTCGATCCCGTCATGCCCTCACTGAACACCCATAGCTTTGAAAATGTCAAAACTCACATTAAAGCATGTGTTTGTGTATGGAATACTTAATGTGTTACTATCATATCAGTTGTCTTATCAGTTATTTTGTCATTTTTGCCTTTGATGACGATCCTGCTAGTATTGAAACGTCAGCTCACAGTACACGCCAGGCTATTTTTGTCTTTTGCAGTTGGTAACAGCATTTTTTATCTGGCAACAGGTGGCAAGATTATGGCCAGATTAACCGTTATCATTGTTAGGTTATGTGATAAAAAATATACTTGAGGGAATTAAGGCCATTCACTGGTAAAATGCATTCATACTTCAAACATTTATGTAGCAAACATGGTGTGGCTTACAACTCACAAATAAGTGTCCGCTGTTACAAAATTTTATGACACAAAGAGCATACAAGCTCACAAATGCGTTATGGGAAGCTTTCCTGACAGGGATCCGCCATGGGCACATGTGAAAAATATCAAGATTATGGCCAAGCCTTCATCGGAACAATGGTCAGACCTTGAGAATACGCACAGTGAGACTGACACATAACATTAAGGCAGTTTTTTTACACGTCGATTACAAGAACATCCAAGGAAACCACTGCAAGAAGAAATGGACTATGGGACTCTCCGGGCCCTTCATTGTTCAACCAGATAAACAAATTGAACTTGAACTTCCTCCAGTCAGAATGTGCATTTGCGCCATCAACTTAGCCACGATGACTTTCTGAGAATGCAAACTAAATTTTGTCCGCGGGCTATTGAACACGTTGTCATATAGACCCAGATAAGAGCATTTCTGATTGGTGACGAAGCATGTGTTTTTATGAATGTTGATGTTACAACAACCACAACGTCATTGAGAATGCACCAGCTGGGAACATCTACTCTCGGTTTAAATTTTGATAACAAACATAGTCGGAGCGAAACGTAGGTCCTGGATTACTTCTCTGGGCAATGGAGGGGAGTTTCCGTAACCTGAACTTATCATCTGACACACCATTTTTCTGACACACTTATGAATTCGTAAACTAACGGAACAAACCTGTCTTTATTCGTGTGTCAGAAAAAAGTGTGTCAATTAGTCAGGTTAACAGAAACCCCGCACTGAGAGCTTATTGGACCTTACTTTGTCGAACGAAAAATCCATGGGCAAGTTTATCTCCCGATTGATTAACCACGATGTTGTGCCTGAACTTGAACCCGCAAAACATTTCTATGCAACAAAGGGTGTCTTCCGATATTTATGGTGGGCACAGGATGTATAAAACCCTGCCCACAGACTTCACAATAGCCTACATTAACGTTTTTTGGGAACAAAAGGAGTTTAGCCCCGAATCCTGCTGTGAATGGCCGCCACTTCACCTATCTACGTCACCTGATATTTTCAGTCAGAGCAAAGGCATAAAGAAAAAGAGACCCAGTTCAGGATTTGGCGACCCCGCATACACATGAGTGGAATCTCACGATTTCCTGCCATGGCAAAAGGGCTTGGCTGACTTGGGTATGTCGTTGCAGATTTTGTATTGAAAGAGAGGCGGACATTTTGAAGGTGTTGGAGTATAATTCAGGTTAGTAAAAACAAATCAATAAATATGCTTTATATGCTCATTTTAATGCTTATAACATTCGACAAAACGAAACAGCTCAGTGCCCCTTGGATTACACGCTTTATTCCGTCATAGTATAAAATTGTATGCTAACGGAATAAGTCAGGTAATCCAATGGTCACGGAGCCTGCTTTGTTTTGTTGTTCGTTTTGCGCTGGAATGATGTTATGTATGAAACCCAGCTTGCCAATGGATTACCTGACCCCAGAATCTTGGCTATAGCCACCAAAATAACAGCTTCCCGGCTGGGCCGGATATGGTAAAATAGTATTAAGTGGCAGCCACTTTTGACAAAATGTCCGCCATATTAGGTATAGAACATTTATATGTGTTAAATTGAATTGCAACAAAGCAATTCAGTTACCCCTCAACAAACCTGAGTATAGCCCATCAAAATCCACAACTTTATGTACATTCTGGGCTGAGGATGTCAAAATCTTGAATGGCTGCCATTTTGAAAGATAAATGACTGGCATCAATTTGGTAATTAACATTTAAGCATGTAGCTTGATGCACCAGTGGATTAAGTGACCAAAAAAACCTTCGGTTTTAGCCACCAAAAGCAAAACTCTATGCACTGTGGGCTGAGATAATGTGTCCAACTAGTTTTAAAACAGGGGGTATCGCTGCATGTAAAAGTAGGTGTCCAGTTGAAGATACTTGGACCCCTTAACCCCACCTTTAGTCTTAAAACAAGGGTCCCAAACCAAAAACAAGGGGTCCAACATGATTAAATTAAGTGGACAAAATTTGATTCTCGAACTGTGGCATAAACTTCCTATAGCTCCACGTCGATCAGAAGTGTACTAATCACTCCATTAATGAATGGCAAGTTTAGAAGTTGCACCTTTAAGTTTTAATTCACCTTCATCCAAAAAGGCCCCTTTCGACTGTCACTCAATTTTCCAAATGTGACAAAAACAAAAATCAAGAGATAGAGAGCTCGAATCAAAACATAACACTGTAACGCAAGAAAAATGGCAAAACAGAATTCTCTTTTATCCCAAGACTAGTTTTTCACTAAATATTTTTGAATGGTTTTATTTATAGTTGTGCCTTTCTCACTTTTGCATCCAAAGTTCCTAACATTTTTGAGGCAACATACGTACACAAGGGCTTCACACGGCCGCATGTACTACACTTCTGTTAGCCTTGCCTAGGAAATACATCGCCAGAGAAATAAGATTACTTTGAGAAATATTCGAAATGCCCACTAATCAACAGAATAACACTTCGGTACTAACAAATTACAGGGTTTTGCATTTTTGAAAGTTTAAAAGGGTGAAATTCTTGAGGAAAGTTTCACTTCAACATCACTTTATGTCCGGTGCCGTTATCCGGCCCATTTTGGACTCGGCCTAGCATGGCAGACTGATTCTGGCAGACTGGGCAGACTCTTAGTATTTCATGAATGTGTGTTCAAGAAATGGTTTTGTTGTTTGCCGATTGGTTAAGCGGTATTTTTTAGAAATTTATGGGCCGAATAAAAATGATTGTTTGATTGGCTAACCCATTCCATCGGCAAACTTCAAAGGAACAGTTCTTATGAATGAAGAACTTGTAATTGATATCTGACAGGTGCGGCAAAGAAATCAGCTGAGACAAACTGTTTTTTTTTTTTAAAATTTAAGTTTGTGAATCGGTACCATTTTTTATCTCCGGTAGAAGTAAAATTGGGAAGGTTTTCAATTCCCACATAGTAACCACGGACGTGTGTGGTTGGCCTGCGTCCAGTTGAAATTTTTTGGACCCCCAAACCCCCCCGATTGTGAAATTCAGTGCGTCCATAATTATCTATTTCCAAAATCGGCGTCCTTGACGCAGAACTCAGAAAAACGCGACCCCAGGTTTTAAAATGGCAGCCATTTTGAAAAATTGTTCCTCCATTTTTTTTGAGTAACATATTTTCAGGGTTGTCCACCTGAAATTGTTAAGGGAATTCCCTTAACACATTGATACCACCAACCTTGACGCATTCCATGTCCATGTAAAACCCATGTGGCCCCCTGGGTACGTAGCAAGTTTCACAAATTACGTTTGGAAATCCCAAAGCCCAAATCGCGCAGGTCGGGTCCTAACCCCCCCCCCCTGTGAACTGCGATCGAGGTGTTTTTTATATCCTAATAATTAAACACACGAAAGACACAAATATGGTCCGTCCTGTACTTATTTTCAAATTTATTATTATTTCATTATCCATAATCTTACAGTGTCAGCAATGACAACAAAAATACAATTCGAGTCAACACGATGTTTGGCATCACTTTGAAGTCACGAGGAAAGAGCAAATTGGCGTTTTGATCAATGAAAGCTGGCGAAAAATCTGCCCGTTGTCTTCGTATGTCAAAAAAGCAAAAATTAAAATGCCTCTATTTTGTTCATTTTACATCAAATGTATATTTTTCAGGAATTCGTGATTTATGTACATATATTTTATGAATGTACGTCACCTGCGCTTGAAAAAAATCTTACATATTTCCTTTAAGTCTATGCTTGACACTGAGTCCGATGGTCCTGTTGGGATCAGCAGGATGTCAATTTCCAGAGTTTTACAGTTTTATGGAATAAACGTTCTGAACGGAACGTGTACAGACTACCAGAAGTCAACTGGACAATGTCAACTTAATTTCAGGGTTCGGAACTTCCGGAAGAAACCTATTTCTTCCGGAAGAAATGGAAGAACTGGAAAAAAGGTGGTTTCTTTCCATTTCCTTCCGGAAGAAACTGGAAGAAACTGGAAGAAATGGAAGAAACTGGAATAAATAAGGAAATGTATTATGAAGAACATACTAAATTACACCATATTTCATCTGCTTTGCACTTCAAATCCTCAAGGCTACTTAGTTACTTTAAATTGACCATTGTTTTTTTTTTTCAAAATTATTTTACATTTATAGCCTTTAGTATACCTTGCAAGTAATTATAAAAATTTGTTCCAATTTTGTTTGACTTGAGATCAAATTAACAGATGATATGGTTTACTTATTTTCCAAGTCTTTCCATGTGCACATTTATACTAGCACAGTTGTAATTGAGTGCAAACAATGAAAAAGCTTAACACTGTATGGCCATTTGTTAATTTAAAATACAAGCATAAAAGTAGCAACATTAAGTGGTTCTTTTGGTGTAATTCTATAGTGGTAGAACCCTGGTTAGGAGACCTAACAATTTTGAAGATTTTTCAATCTTTAAAGGAGACTTCTGCTTGGCCTTGACATGGTATGAAAAGTGAGAATCAGTTTCTTCCTTTATTTTTTTTAATTTAGGCCTTGTGAATAATGGCGGTTTGATATGGCAATTGCATGGTGTAGTAGGGGGTCCTGAATGGGTTTATTTTGAATTATTTCCCTATATTCATTCACTGTATAATATAAACCAAACTATAAGTCATTTCTTTAAAATAGAAAACTTTTAAAATGACTTTTTAGTTTCTCCACTTTCAGTTGGACGAAACTGAAGAAACCCGTTTCTTTCCAAGTGGAAAAAACCGTGGAAACACCGCGGTTTTTTCCGCCTGTGGAAGAAACTGGCAAACCCTGACTTATTTCCAATGAAATCCATTCATGCATTTTATGGGGTCTATGAAAGCTACAGAGACACTGCACCTGTGATCAAGAAGGCATAAGAGACATAACAAAAGCAGAAAATATCAACTCAGGAAATCAAATTGTTAGACAAATGCATTATGACTTGAACAGATGAACATTTCAATGAATGGAAGTCCGACGTCTTTGGACCCCCCTGATTTAACCCGGAAGTAAGTATCGATTTTGATATCGATGAAGTGCCGTATTTTTCATCATGTCGTCCTGAATTTGAGCCCTCAAATCATTCCATTCTCCCCCCAAGATATGAACAAAAACGCCGTTTTAGTGTTAACCATCAATATACTAGCACCGTCTTGAATATGGCTTTCCAACATGCAATTATTGCGTCTACCCTCAAACCGCAAGTTTGTTTCCCACGGTACTTGATGGGTGTATGTGCAAGGGCCACGCTCTCATATCAATTAGAGAACACCATACACATAAACGGAACCACACCTTTTGCATGTTGACTGATGCCATGTTTGTACAATACACATAAATCAAATTTCACAAACGCAGTGTTTCGGTAGCCGACATCGGCTACCTAACCCCAGGGTTCGGTACCGTATACGGTAAAATAGCCCGGAGTGTTTTCGGTAGCCGTACGCATCATCCTTAAGGACATCGTACAATACAACAATATTTCAAGATAGCGCAACCCGGGGAATGAGGTTATTTGGTCTTGGGCAAATTCGACTTCAAAAATAAAATAGCAAGTTTTTCCTCTTTATGAAAAACAATATGCATGGTTATTTTGACAACAACAACGACACAGATTCAAATGAATTTGTTTAAAGAATTTTACTTAACAACTGTGTTTCAAAGAATTTGACTGTTTTGTAGAATAACAAAGTATTGCTTTGATGTCATGGTATCGCTCAAACCACGGCACAAAGGATTGTGCAGCGTTACGAATTTACATACAAAACAGTGGTCAATATAGTGAGTTGATGGTTATCATGGGTAGTCTTGCTTCGTGCCAGCTTACCAAAATTTGAAGCTATTTTACCTGAAAAAATAATATTAATGATATAAAAATCGAATTTTGAACAGTTTAATTGGGGGAACTCTTGTAAAGTCAGATTACTCCTACGTGCAAAAACTACAAAATCGGCGGCTTCGAAGAAGAACAAAAAACACTACAGAATATAGTTAGAATGATTTAACACAAGCGAATGTATGTAAAACCACGGCAAACCAATATTTAGCCCTCAAAAATACATCCTCAAATATACAAATTATAGCCTTAACAATTTCTCTTTTTTTTCATGTTGCTATGGGGGGTTTTCTGTTATGTGCTCATGCATCTCTCTTTAAACATTGTTTAGAATTTCCTGGGCCAGTGAAAATTCCCAGTCCGCCCCGCAGCCCATCTTGGGAGGTTCGCGTTTTTGTGGGAATGTTATGATTGATGAACATCCATATTTTATTGTTAATTTAATCAGATAAGATCCTTGATTGGTCAACTACTCAATGTTCCATGAAATGTCAATGGCATTGGGAATTTAAAAATGATCGTGGAATAGTCTAAAACATTTAGACCTACTGAAAAATACCCTATAGTCCACATTTGCATTAATAATACATAGATAGCAAACCTTTTTTCCTAGGAAAAATGTACTTTTGTACCTCCAACTATAATTTGGGGATATGGTCGTTTTTTATAAAACAATGAAAAACATAAAATTTTTTTGGAAAATATTTGCAATATAAGGCCAAAAAAAGGACTTGTCTCAGCGTCTTTTGATTAAAAAGCGATGTGCTATGCTTTTTTTTTTGTTTAAAAAATCAGTTATGACCTATGTGATTTTTAAAAAAATTTTGCGCGTGGTGTTTTTTAGAAATATAACAATATGTGGCCAATTCCAATGTAATCCTCTCCGTTTTCAGGCATAAAACAAACTTCACACAATGAAAACACACTATAGAGTCCCAATAGTTTTAATTTTCTTTTTAATTTGTTGGTTTCCATTGGTTCCCAAAGGAAAAAAGTGTCAAAATCGCCGCCGACGCATAGCGCAATGAGCTAATCCTATTTTTAAAGCTATATCCGAGGGAAGCGAGGCAACTATTTGGGGCCTAAGATTATTAAACTTCATTTTTGGTTTGAAAACGTCGTTTTGGTGTAATTTAACTTGTGAAAATCCTGAGAACAAAACAAAAAATTAGAAAATTTAAGGTCGTATTCTGCAAAAAAAGTGTTATTCGGAAGAATACAATGAAACATTTTTTTTATCTATTTATTATTTCTTTGTGCGCTCCTGTAGACAATCCATAATACATTATGTTTGGCCTGTAAAATTAAAGCGAAATAGAGAAAAGAATGACTGGTCGGGGTCCCGTGGTTTTTTATCGCTTGTAACTTTCGGATAACACACGTCACAAACCACTTGTAATTGTTATAGTTCCATTCTTTAAAAAGAAATAAATCGTTGCTGTAAAAAAGCTCATGGCATACTAAAAAAAATTACCTCGTCAACAAGTCATTGTTGTAACACATCCTATGGAGGGGGAGTTGCCAGAGCCAATATCCTGATAAAGCAGCTATTTGCGTTAGTTATTTTGGCACCAACGGATAGGCTTAGGATCCGCAAAGTCCGCAAACTATTGTGATCCTAATTCCTAACTAAAGTCCAATTAATAATTCACATTTTATAATGATCACACCTTCACTGCGTAAATATCACGAATTTTACTCTATGGGGCCGGCGAATACTTGGTCATACGTTCGTCACGCATGATTGTGTCCGGCTATATAACTGATCCACTGTGGGACACGCTCCGTAGCCGTTTACGGCTACCTAACCACACGGCCTGTTTTGGTTATATAGCCCGTTACAGCTCGAACCCTGGGGTTAATAGTAACGTATACGAGCTCGGAAACACTTTAGTACAGGGAACCTTTACAGTCGTTTTTGTTGACATTGTGTCGGTACACGTAAAGCCAATAATGCATGAAAAAGCCGTAGCAAGCACTGTAATAAGCGTATCTTGCCAACGCAGTTCTGCGTCGGAAGTCAATTACACTAGTCTAAGAAAAATAACCCTAATGGCCCGCAGTATTTATCATGCATGCACCTACTTGTACTTGTTATCTCCTGTAAGTGTAAGTAATTCTGTTGCTCGATGGAAAATAAATATTATAAAGTCTTTATTTTGGAGATATTTTCTTGTCGGGATCGTGCTTACACGATTTGAACTTATGTAATGTCGTTCTCTAGAATGAGGGTGATGCGTACATTATGAAATGAATACTGACTCGCTGAACATGCCCGAAATTTCGTATTATGACGCACATGATGACTCCGTTGTACAAAAAAAGAAAACTCCCAAAATCCCTTCAAAATGCCTGACAGTGACAAATGAGCCACTGTGTGTACCAAATTACAAAATTAAATCATAATCCTTACCGGCATTTTCTGCGGAGAACTGTGCTGGAACGCAAACACATGGACTACACATTTTAATGTGTTTCCAGTTTTACATATTTGTGAAACTTTGTTTCTCTGATCCATCAAATTGTGTGTTTACATACTGCACGGGTCCCACTGTCGGCTGTGCCTCAGGGCCCTCCAGGGATCGATACCAAAGTCCCCTCATAATCAAATTACTTCTTGCTTACGCGTAACAAACGGACGTATTATAGCTCTGTGATGGGACAGGCACGTCAAAGTAGAAAAAGGAGAGTTAGTCAACAGGAAAATGGGAGAGTTAGTCAACAGGGCAAAAGGAGGGTAGGGCAAAATGAGAGTTAGTCAAACAAGGGCAAACAGGAAGTGAGTCAACAAGGCCAAAGGAGAGTGGGCAACAATGGCAAAGGAGAGTTTGTG
>JAMKCH010010107.1:0-27804 GCA_023653785.1 Ophioderma brevispina
TTTTACTCCCTAAAGCTAAGATTTAGCCATTGATTGCTAATCGAATCTAGAGTGAAGCATGAACAAAAGTCAACATATCTTGATAACATGCATAACCTTGGCTTAATGCATTGCTTGGGTCATGTCGAAATTTGTGGTGGAACCTCATTGATTTTCAAATGGAATGACGTCTTCGGACGCTGAGCTTGCATGTTTGATCGCAAGAGCTTGAAGCTGATTTCGAAGTACAACGTAAAAAATTGGGCGGGGGGGGGGGGGGGGCACCCTGAATATATTCAACCAGTGTTTGGTCGTATTCATCTTAAATCTTCTGGGTGGTAGGTTTTGTTTTTCTTTTTGTCTTTTTAAATATTAACTTTAAGGAATTGCAGCTCGGTATAAGAATTAAAAATTAGACTGTGAAAGTCAAAAATTTTTGAAGTCATTGCAAATGTAGCATGGTAAATAAGCATTTTGTTTGCATATTCTATATAGGTTTTGCCCCTTAATCGTTACTGGAGAACTTTTTAAATAGTTATTGAGAATATAACTGTAGTTCTTCATGTGAGTGAAATAAAGTCGTAATTGACAATTTTGCTGAAATTGAGTTTTCCGTGTGATTTTAAAAACGTAAGTGATAATTTCATATATCAGGTATTTCAACTGACAATTTACTGCAAAAATATCAGGCCTACACAGGCCTAATTTTGTGTAGATTCGTCTTTGTTGCACTGAAAATTTCTGTATGAAACACACGACTGAATATGAAAACACAAAAGGCATGAAAATAGACAAACACGATTTGTGTCTCTATCATGAAGACATTTTGTAATCGGTACAAACCGATTTTCATTTTTTTCCCTGTTATGTGGTCGTGGTTGATGTACAACCATCACTGACTGAGTTTGGTGTGAAACCTTTGCAAGAGCAAAGCAAGTGGTTTTCAGAGGGGGTCAACATAAGCCCTATACACCAACGGGAGTGCATAAGACCTTATAACTTAAGGTGATTGGGTCACGTTAGTTCCGTCGATAGATTTTGTTAAGATTTTAGTTATAAATGAACTTTATAGATGTACCGTCAAATATCGAAAATAAAAATATGGGGTCACAAAGTTCAAACATATTTAAAAAAAAAACACCATATTTTTTTCAAAAATTTGTATCACACGTCTATGGAAATTATTTTTTCATGGACATTTTTGAATATTTAAAACAAAATCGGGTGATAAACTTTTGCCCAAAATTTTAATAAAAGTGCGCACTAAGAAGATCTGTCGATTACTGAAGACAAAAATGTAGGGGTCACCGAACTACTTTTTCTGTTATTTTCGAAAATACGGGCATTTTTTGTAGTCTAAAATTACCAAACGCGATATGAGGTGCGTAAAACGCACACAAGTGTCAAGCCATGGCCAACGCTTAAGCTGACACGCGAACAAAAAAAAGGCTACGAACATGTTCGCACTGATTAAAACTGATGAGATGTTTTTCCCTCTTTGTAATTTTTAATTCTTTAATATGGTTGTGATGTATGATGAGAATCAATAAAAAAGACTATGGTAAGAAAAGAGAAAGAACAAGTTTATGGAAGGTGAGAAAGGGAAAGAAAGGGGGCGTGTCCAGATTTCGTGATTTGAAAATCATTTTAAGCGTTTACTCTGGACACCAGTATGTAGTGGGACGATATGAGGCCTACCCTACTTCCTTTGCAATTTTCTCATACTGTTGTCAAAATTCGTGGGGGTCCTTTTACGAAGTTAAACGATATAAAAGTTGTCATTAGCATTCGCCTACGAGGTTTTCTTTTTTGCCAAGTTGTCGGCCACTGGTCCTGGATGCTGCAATGGCGCTGGGCCACACAAAAATTCTGTTGGCTTTTTGCTTTGAGAGAGAAATCAAGTCAATGTAAAATAAAGCCTTATATAGTATCAGTTGAATAGGTTATTTAGATTTGCATAACTTCTTCAATGTTTTTAAGATGATTATGAGTTCCAAGTATTGAGTCCAAACTCTTCACGAAAAGATAATCACATTCCGTTTATTTTACGGTTATTTATTTCCTGTCGTAAAGTTACATGAATGATCCTTTTTAGTAAATTGAGCGTTTTCCGATAACTGACAATTGCTTGTTTTGTAATTCTGAAAAATAATATCTTATATCTATACATGAAAGTGTACATAAAATGGTGATTTTTTCGGAAATTCGGTAAAATGACAAGTGATATTTCCTTCAAACGAAACCTATATACGATCATATTATCATCATGTTTATGCATTTAATACTTCTCGTATAAGACCTAATATGTGACAGTTTGGACAACAAAATACTATTGTCATCTGAGATGTAGGCTCCTATTCATTAGACTTTTCTGAGTCCTGACATATAGAAATGATAAAGAAAACCCCTTCCGATACGACATTGAAAAAGTGTTTTGACAAATCAGGAAAGAAGCTGCTTATTTTTCAGAAAAAGAAATATTGAGTTACTTGACGGCCCGTTTATAAGTAATGCCCTTGTGACTCAAGTTTGTTAAAATACATGTAATGTGGCTTAAATCTGTGAACAGCACATAGGCCTACTGCATATACTTCATTGGAAACGAGGACTGGTAAAGGGCCAAGCGTTCACGTGCTTGCTACTTCTAAATGTACGCAAGGTGGTTTTTTTACGCGCGCGGACACCTAGGAACGCCAAGGCAATTGGGAAGAAATAGCTGCTTGCGGACTGGTGCGCGCAGCTAAGTGACCCAATCACCTTAAGTGTTCAGGCGATTGCGGGTAATGCTCTTGCTCATAAGCTAAATTTTAGAGCCAAATTTCACTTCCAAAGCTTGCCAATTCTCAAAATTCCAGTCCTAAGGGTCCTACTTTTAGAGACAAAGCACATTCCTACCTGAAAAAGAAAGAAAAAAGTGACTGTCTCCCCCCCCCGGCATCGACTACAACGGGACATGTTATGAAAGAATTTTTGTATTTGTGGTATAAAAGACTAGTCGCAGGGCTTTCCGGGCCAATTATGAAGTTATTTAGAGTAGAATCCACCCATCGTGTCACCTCTAGTACTTTCCCGAGGGTATGGGCATTGAATGAGAGGCCAGGTGCCAGTGGTTGGAAAGTTAAATTTTTACGTTAAATCTATTAAAATATGCAGCCCGATAGCAGAGAAACTCATTCTATGGCAAATTAAGATTCAAGTAAACGTAATCGTATTTTTGGTAACTCTAAAAAATTCTGACAATCGGTAATGTGCTTCAATGGTAGCAATGTGAAGTAGTTGATTGTTACTGACTTTCGAGCGCTCGTGTTTTGGATAGAAGGACACAAAGTCTTTGAACTCTCTATGTAAAAATGAACATGAAGGCCGCATATCTTAGTTCTTGTCATGAAGCACCTGAATCGGGCCAATTTTTCTTTTCTGCCGCCTCTCCCAACTAATCGAGTCCAAAACTTTTCCCTGGTGACACGATGGGTTGAATCTACTAGAGTTGATCACAAAGATATAGTCTCACTTTTATCTCTGTATTTTTGCAGGCTATTTAATGGCTGGACACCACCACCTGAATCCGGGTTGATGCCTATCGACACCTCAATCATAACAGAAAACACATACAATTTGGTTTGTTTACATCGCGTGGATCCGTTGAAAGGTTTTGATCTTGCAGATATTTTTCCATCATTGTCAATATTAATGCTGGGAAAACTAGAGGAGTATGTTCCAGGAATACTGTACCGTGGTTTATCGCGGATATGATCTAAACTGCAACCCGATAACCCGAATGGAGAATGGGTGGCCATGGGTTTAAGTGTGACTTCGCTTGGTCTTTGTATGGTCCTCGCTTGTAGGGGAGCTACCAAACCATTTATGCTCCCTTGCTCGAACAGGGTACTCAAAGCTTGGCCATTTGAACACAAACCTTATAAAGAAGGAAAGGCATACATTCTTTATTTCCGATTTTGGAAAATAATTTTGTGAATTCTACATTAAACTACAAATCTTTGAAATATTGTTTGGAACCACTTTTCAACGATTTTCAAAAACTGTTTCCCTGTCTCCCCAACCAATGCTAGATGGGTATCGTCCTCAGCAGCTTTGCCAAATCCCTCCAACATAGGTTGATGGGGGTCGGCGAAGGTTAAGTTTGAAGTGGAAGTCGGGGCTTTCAATTGAGTGATAACAGGGGCGTGCAGTCTCTTAACTCTCTGTCCCGGTGTCATATAATACGTGTCGTGTGGACTGATGGACCTACCACCCATCTGTCTATGTGTTCTCCATGAGTGCTGTTGCATCCATTTGTTTCAGCACTGTACCCAAATTGCCTCTTCTAAAGGTCACGGTTTATTCCGTACCTGTTCTATGTGCTAGGACACTCTCTCATGGAGAACTCTCATTTTCGTTACAGCCGGTTGGCAATTGTGGTGATTGTTCCAACTATTTTTTTTTCCAAGATTTTAGCCACAATTCCCGACACAAGCTTGCCAGGTTGGTTTCTTTACCATCACAGTGGCATGGCAGCTGTGGCATTTTCATACAATCACCTACTCGTGAAGGAGATGCCATTCAAGTTTTGTACAAGGGATCGCCCGAAACCGCAATATACCATTCCCACTCTACATTTGACACATTTCTCAACTGCGCAAGCGATGTCTGTTATTCCAAGGGTTTATTCAATAAAATGGTTTGTATGCAACCCGCGCCATTTTCTGTCGATGTTGTACTTTATGAAATTCTTATTTCAATTGAAAAAGAAGTTTCAATTAACCTTGTATATGTATCAAATATTACGCTGTGGTAATTAGAACGAGTCACATGTTGAATCGATAAAACAAGTGCAAATCGCTTTTAATAGCACTAATACCATGTACATCCGAGTCTAACGTGGTCAATATGACGGTCAAGTACAGTTATTTAACTAACAATCGATTAATTAAGAATTTTACAGGAAAGTGGGTAGCCATTTTTCATTGTTTAAGCTCTTTTGGAAAGGGCGATAGTTCTTATCGTATAACGTCCCTAGAGGAAATTCTGACGATCACGACAAAAAAGGAAGGTACCGTATTTTTTCTTGTTAGGTGTAAGGGCAGTTTCCTTTCTACCAAGGCAAAGGGTCCGCTCCGTGCTTTTTTGAGCATTGCATATTGAGGGTGACAATCAGAAGGACGTACTCAGCACTGAAAAGATATATTAAAAGAATTTCTTTAATTTTGCTGTAAACTCCATTTTGAAAATGTGACACTATTTAATATTTTTCTACTAAGTCACATCTATTCATTACTAATGTAAACATTTCATAAGCTCATATATGGTACTGTAAGCAACATTATATAAACTTTAGTAAACCAAGAACAATTTTTAATTTGACCAGCAAATTAAAAAGAATTCTTTAATAGTTCTTTCAGATGCTGAGTTACGTCTTTCTGACTGTCACCCTGGAATTATAAAATGCCGTTAAGGACGTTAGTGATATATGGGTTAGTAATAAACGTTTAGTATTTGTATATCAGAACTCCCCCCCCCCCCAATATTATATATATATCTATATATATTAATATATATACAATATATTAACCACAACACGGAGCCACTCGCTATCCGAGTTTTTTTCACGCCTAGGCGTTCCATCAGGCGATGGATTATTAACTGTACACTCCCACAACGCACAGTTATTTTTTCTTTACAGACTAAATATCGGTTTCCGATATTGCTGCCATGCCTACAATTAGCGATCAATTCGCTTTTCATGTAACGCTTGTGTGTACAGTTTTTCAATATTCAAATCTTTCATCCAAACACGATTGCATAACCCCCAGATTTTTTCTGGGTCTGAGTGTTTGATTCTGAGATTTCCCTGTGATATATAATTCTTTCCTTCTTTCCTAAGTTGCCATATGTGTTTAAGATAACTCTGTTTCTTTAGCAACTTGGCAGTGCGAAATGATTTGTATGATTTCTATACCTATCTTTGAAGCTAAACCACAAAAAAACTAAAAAATCAATAAAATAATATTTTCTCTATTTTCTTATTTACAGTAAGCCTTGTAAACTACAGACTGGGATAAGCATTTTCCCAGAAGGGGGGCAAGCGTCTTTTTTACGGCAATTGCACTTTTTTTTCCTGTTCTTCTTCAGTTTTTGTTGGTGCGAGTATTGTGAGATTTGATAATGATGCCATATTTTTTCAACACTATATGAACCTTGACATGATTTTTTGAAAATTTTAGGAACTTGCCTGCCTTCGGAAAATCTTGTTCATACTGACAAGCTTTTCGAAGGTCATCAGCTCATAAAAGTTTCAATAAAAACCTGTCAAGTGTTTCATAAGTTGTATGAAAAATATGGCATCAATTATCAAATCTCACAATACTCTGGCACCAACAAAAATGAAGAAGAACAGGAAAAAAAGTGCAATTGCCGTAAAAAAGACGCTTGCCCCCCTTCTGGGAAAATGCTTGTCTAAGTCTCTAGTTTATCAAGGCTACTTTAATACAGAAAATCAGAGCACACAATAATTGCCTAACCGGTTTGTAGCTTCAAAGATAGGTATAGAAATCATACCAAATCATTTCGCACTGCCAGTATGCTAAAGAAACAGAGTTTATTCCTAAACACATATGGCAACTTAGGAAAGAAGGGAACGAATCTAATATCATTCTTTGGAAATCATCAGAAAATCAACCTCAGACCAAAAATCGGTTATGCAATCTGTGTTGATGAAAGATTTGAAATATTGAACTGTAAACAAGCGCTAACATAAAATCGAAGTGATGCTACTTGTAGGCAGGCAGACATAGCGAAAACCGATTAGTCGTGTAAAGAAAAAATAACTGTGCGTTTTGTGGTATGTCGTAGAAATAGATCATTCGCCTGATGAACGCCTAGCGCGTGAAACTCAGAGTCGCGAGTGGCTCCGTGTTTTGTGGTTAATATATTTCTTTACGGCTCTACCATCCGGTATTTTAGCACTCTCAGCTGTATACCGACACATTTCTTATTGTTATATATTATATATATATATATATATATATATATATTATATATATATATATATATATATATATATATATATCGTCCACGAATCTTCAAAAACAGGCCCAATCGACCAACATCCATTTAGAGATATCGGCGATTGACGTTTTCGAGAATTATGAACTTGCATAGCTACACTTTGAAACATTTTTAGGAAAATGATTTTTATGTGGACCTTGTGGACTTTGAACGTTCTTCATTTTGAGCACTCTTTCCATTCAAGTCTCCTTTGTTTTCCTTGTCAAATTTAATTACAAGTGCTTGGTCTGTTTGCAAAAACTAAGAACACGGCCTCTGTTTCTATGTCAAAGGAGACGAATGCACATTGATCTGTTTGGCGACTCAAGAGAGTCGATCGATCGCATCAGGCGGTGGTATTCAACATGTTGACCATACTTTTGCCTGGCGGAGGGCGCTATAAATGACTATGCTTTTGTACGGTTTTCTAAGGTGTGATTGTCTCTTACAGGCAAAATAATGTGCCCGTGAAGATAGAAAAAGAGGAATGATGAGTTCAACAAATTTTTATTTTGGGTATTGAATTGATTTAATCAAATATTTAACAATTAACATTGTGTATAGTATTCAAATATTACGCCTGTGGTAATTAGAAAGGATTCACATTTGGAATCGATAAAACAAGTTGCAAATCGTTTTATAGCACTAATAAACAGGTATCATCCCTGTCATAACGTGGTCAATATGACGGTCAGAAGTCCAGTATTTCTAACAATCGATTACTTATGAATTTTACATGAAAGTGGGGAGCCATTTTCATGTTTAATAAGCTTCTTTGGAAAAGGGTCGATAGTTCTATATCGTATAACGTCCCTAGAGAAATTCTGAACATCACCGCAAAGAAGGAAGGTAACGGTATTTTTTCTTGTTAGGTGTAAGGGCAGTTTCCTTCTACGCAAGGCAAGGGTCCGCTCCGTGATTTTTTTTAGAGTGCATAAATCGAGGGTTGACAATCAGAAGGACGTAACTCAGCACTGAAAGAAATATTAAAGAATTTCTTTAATTCTGCTGTAATACTGCTTTTGAGAAATGTGATGTTTAATATTTTCTACTAAGCAATTCTATTCATTACTCAAAATGTATACATTTCATAAAGCTCATATATGGTACTGTAAGCAAACATTATATAAAATTTAGTAAACAAAGAACAATTTTTAATTATGAACAGCAGAATTAAAGAAATTCTTTAATATTTATTTCAGTGCTGAGTTACGTCTTCCTGACTGTCAACCCTCGAATTATAAAATGCCGTTAAGGGACGTTAGGGATATATGGTTTAGTAATAAACGTTTTAGTAGTTGTAATACAGACTCCCCCAATATATATATATATATATATATATATATATATATATATATATATATATATATATATATATATATATATATATATATATATATATATATATATATATATCGTCACGAATCTTCCAAACAGGCCAATCGACCAAAAGTCACATTTCGAGATATCGGCGATTGAAGTTTTCGAGAATTATGAACTTGCATATCTAAAATTTGAAATATTTTAGGAAAATGATTTTATGTGGACATTGTGGACTTTGAAACGTTCTTCATTTTGAGCACGCTTTCCATTCAAGTATCCTTTGTTTTCCTTGTCAAATTTAATTACAAAGTGATTGGTCTGTTTGTAAAAACTAAAAAAACGTCCTCTGTTTCTATGTCAAAGGAGACGAATGCACATTGAGCTGTTTGGCGTACTCAAAAAGAGTCGATCGATCGCATCAGGCGGTGGTATTCAACATGTTGAACATACTTTTGCCTGCGGAGGGCGCTAGAAATGACTATGCTTTTGTACGGTTTTCTAGGTGTCATTGGCCTTACAGCAAAAAATTTGCCAGTGAAATAGAAAGATGAATGATGAGGTTCTTTCTTATCCTACAATGTTTATTTTGTATTAGAATTGATTTATCACAGATTATAATACTCAATGAAAAATATAATACATCAAGCTATAACTATACAGTTTTAATATATATACAGTTATTTGAATGAAACCTTAAAGATGGATTTTTACGGGTTTTGGTTGGAAGATTGCTGCCAGAATTTTTCTTGTAAATTTAATAAAAGCATTTTTTTCTCTTTCTGGTAAACTTTAGTACTTTAATCGTATAATTGACAATTTCATAATACGGAAGTACGATATGTTGATTCTCGAAAAAATTTGAATAAAAAGCTCTCAATTGTAGCTTTCGATCCCACATGTTAAGTACACTAAAGGACATCCAAAGCTGTATGTCTATGCGGTTGAAACTGGGTTTTGTGAATTAATGGACATAATAACTTTTCATAACGGTTAAGTGGAAGAAGTTTGATTTTCTGTTTTATTGCTTGAAGGTGTATATTTTGATCACTTTTTTAAGAGTAAAAGGAATCACAGATCACTAGTTTATCAAGAAGAAAGCTTTATCTTACTATCAAGTTCATTTATATTTGGTATTAATTTACGAGTCGTTCGGACGAAAATCACTTTACTTCTAATGATCGACACATACACACGTGTGTTTATAAATGAATACTGTTATTTTCAGTACAAAAACTAAAACCACGCTTTAATCATATGGTTTCTTAATACATTATAGTTGATTAATTTTCAGTAGTTCCCACTGTCAACTGAAAATAAATACAAGATTCATTGTATGCCTTGCTAATTTCAAGTAACGTAAACCATAGGAAGAGTATATTAGCAATTAGTGTCAAATGACTTAGCTAAAACTCTTAAAAAATAAAAAATTTTTTAGGTTTTTTCTTTTTTTAATTAAAAAAAGGTTTTATGAATGGAATTATTACTTTTTTGTCATCAAACAGACATTGCGTATATGGTTTCACCTTTGGAGTCACAGCTCTCGTAGAGTAGTTGCTCTATACTTTCTGTTGTGTTGAAAACTTTGTACTAGTAAAAAACTAACCATTTTGAGGTTAAGATGGCAGTTTGCCGCAACTACTTCTGACGTTGGAATTTCAATTCAACTTTCCATATTTCTGATTATACAAAGGGTTATTTATTGAAATGCAGAAAGAGAATTTTCTCATGTTAACCATCTTTCGTTATTGGAATTGAAAGGAAAAATATTTCCTGTATCTACTTAATAAGCGTAAAATCGGTTTGCATTCCATTTTATTGAATAATTCATGAGTAATCTATTTAATTTACCATAAGCCATATATTTTATGAATGCTGAAAATGTGAATGATAATTTGTCTACAATTAATCAAAACCATAATACTTTATTGCCGGGCCTTAATTTAGTAAACAAACAGTTAATTATCCACGTTATGAAATTATTATCACTAGTTGCTGTACTCAAAATAATATCCGTAGGTATGTGGAAATATAGGAACGAAAAGAGGAAAAACAAAAAGAAAACGACAAAAATTTCAACCCTATATTCAGTATTTTCGCACTTTTAATCAACATATGACGTCATAGTGACGTCATAATGGTGATGTTGGACTTTATTTTGGTACAAATGTAAATAAGAAAACCTAAGCCTATCCTTTGGTACCAAATTTTACCGGATCGGATGTTCAGTAACGGAAATCACAGGGGTGGTAACCACCCCACCCCTTCGGAGAGTTTGTTTAACAAAATGGCTCGGGTAGACGAGGGTTAATTTGGCTGTAAATTAATCATGTTAAGTAACTTTAAAACAGGTAAGGGTCGCTATTCTACTATGAACTATGAATCAAATCTAGTGCATCGTGCCTCTGTTATGAATCCCAAATCTCAATACCACGATAATATGCCTCATAAAGGGAATATATAAGAACATTGGAATTTATGTATTACATTATTTTCCTTTCAAATTAATATATTAGAAATTACAATGGATAAATATCATGCCAACAAAACGTGAAAGGGTTTCAACAAAGAGGTTTTTGAACTATCTGATAACAATTGAAGTGAAAATAGGCTACTACTGTAGTGATTGGTTTATGTCCTTTCTGGGGTTAAAATTATCTGTTGTTATACATTGGGGGGAATTACAACCTTATGCTATTTGGAATCGTTTCACTTATTCCACTTTCAACAATCAATTAATTTGGGGCATCAGTCAACAGGTGTAAACTGAGTAATGTGTACTATTTGTTGTATCAATTTACCGTAACTTAATACTGTATTTTGGGTTATCAAAGTTCTAAATGAAATAAGGTGCATTTTGTGACATTATTCTCATGAACGTATAGTTGCAATCATTACAAAATAAAAGACCTTTAAACTATTATGTCTAAAAACAATAAAAAATTGTTTTTTGAATCTTTAAAACTCAACTGGCGCGATTCAAAATGATAAACGTAGGCTCCTTTTTTGCCGTGCTCATCGCCCCCGTCGTCGCTAGACAGTCAAGACATCCTACAATCTACGTCTGGTAAAGACACAGGCAAGCTAAAAATGTATATTTTTTGTTTTATAACCACTACTCACAATGCATCTTGTATTTACTAAATAACGTGCGCTTCACCGTAAAAAAAAGGAATCAAAAAAACAATACTTTGACCGAATTAAAATTAGTAAAATACTTTTTTGTCGTCGCAATTTTCGAGGCCTATTACGACGACTAAATTTCTCAGAGAGGCTCGTATTTGAGAACTTTGACTTATATCCACCATTGGTATAAACTATTATGGATTCTCAATTATAAGTTATTTACAAGGAAAATACTGTAAATCTTATAGGAAAATAACTGGGAGCAATTCTGCCAACAACATCATCCCATAAACCACAAGCTTTTATGTTTTCCATTCAATTTACTTTATATTTTAAGTTAATGCATATGTTTTTACCAAAATTATCTTAATTTTACAGTATAGCACCGTAACATTTTGGGTGACATTTGTGGAATAGGCTACTCTAAGTTAGGATGTTCTTCAGTGCTTTTTTTTATTCTCATACACATTCACATCTCTGTTATAACTCGCCAAATTATATCGTGTTCAGTGTTTTTGCTTGAAATCAGTTTTTACAGTATACTGTCAGTTTTTCCAGTACATTCTTCGGCCGAATTGCTGTAAGTACAAATGGAAACATTTATATATTTTTGAGTGTGGCAAAATCGTCTGACATATACAGCTACACACATTTGTAAACTAATATAAACTTCCACCAGACTTCTATAGCCCCCCCCCCCCCTTGTTGATCAAGCGAGGGAGATGAATTCGCAGTATCTCCCCCATTGATCGATAGCTCACTTAATAAGCAGCCGTGCGTGGTTTTCATATACAGCAAACAGACGAATCAGATTGGTCTGTTTGGATACTTTCATTTGGCGTTTTGATTACCCAACGTTCAATCTATTAGATCTAATAATTGGAAGGTGATTTTTACTTAAATTTGGTTATATGAAAAGAGCTTGGTGGTAATAATATCATAATATGCAACAAAACTCAATTTTCGCCAAATGTTCATTGGGCCCCTGTTTTTGGAAGACCCGCATGACGATATATATATATACCGTGGTCCAAAAAAAACGCCACACTTGGTGTCAGCCGCAATAAGTTTTGAACAAAGACACATATTGCCTTGTTCTTTAAATTGTATGTAAGATAGCACTGAGCTAACGGCCCTGAAAAAACATAGTTATAAGAGTCATAAGTTTTTAAATTACCCCAACAATCAAGTAAACCCGCACAGGACCCATTTTAAAAAAAGAGGAGCTGGTAACCACAGACTGGCAAATGAGAACGAAAGGCCAATACTATATTGATTGTATTCAACTTTATTTTGCCCCATTTTTCTTGCAGAACCACTTCTAAAACTGGATCAAATAACTGGGTATTTACATAATTATTTTAACTGATAATGTAAAACATTAGTTTTTTGGTGACATAACATACTTTTCAAGACGATTAAAGCTGAGCCTAACCAACTTCATAGACAAAGCTCCACATTACCCAAAATGATAAATATGTTGGGCCGCAACTTGCTTGTTACTGGAAATAATTTTCAATCGCAACTTGTAAGAAAGTAAAACATATGTTTTCATCACACCAAAACTTAAATAACAATATCATATATTCATTCTGTCATTCAAATTTTGGGTTAAGATAACGCCTCTGTGTGCTGTTCCAAAATGATGATGAATGATTAGCTCGTATCCATGCTCTCTATTGGGACAAACGAAGAGTTTGTTGATCAAACATTCCTAATTCCATCTTTTAAGTGTGTTTGAAAATGCATGTTTTTTAGCTGTATTACCAATGGAAAATTCATATGTTAATATTGTTGCACCAGCAACAGGTCTGTCAAAAGAAAAATGGTAGTTGGACTCGAAGATTCATATTGGTGTCTGGGGCGCAAAAACGTACACAGCTGGTACAGTGCTGATTTGTATTGTAGTTAATAGCGCCTCAATTTGGTTAAATAGGTCCGGCAGGTTACTTGAGTTCTGGGCTCCTATCTTAAAAAATAGTGACTTGCCTTATCAACTTTTCAGGGACATTAGCTAACACTCCGTTTACCTTACAACAAAGAATAAGTAGTTCACGTGATTTTGTTCAAAACTTATGGCGCCTGTCACCAAGTGTTGCGTTTTTGGGACAACACGGGGATCTAGATATATAATTATATATACTATATAGATATATAGATATATTTATATATTTATTATATTAATATAATATATTATATATAAATCAATATAAAATTATAAAAAATTTTTTATATTTTTCACTCCTTTTGGAGTGTTTTTTTGTTTGTTTTTCAAACTGGGTCAGTTTTTTAATTGGGGTAAAGGTATTTACAGCGTGTATCGTCATTGTGGGATGTAATTTGGGGGTTGGTTCAGGAGTATGGTCAATTATCGGGAGACACTTGAAAAACCCGTTGGTCCAGTTGTAGCATTGCCTTGGGAATTCAATTCCAAGCAGTCTGTTGTCTCAGCCTTACTCCAGGTTTAAACAGAGGTAGGAGAACCATGAAAAACCTTTCGTTGTGACAAGTAAACTAAAAGCCTTTGAACACCGACCATCCCTTTGTTTTATTATTCTTTGTTTCAACACGGTTTCTTCATATGTTCCTCCCTGGAGGAACGGCATTCTGTGCGGCCGTTGGAAAACAGCGGGAAGGCGAAACATTTAGGCGTTGTTCGCACATTGTCCCCCAAAAGAGGCTTGTGGTGTACATTGGTTTTAGCCGTCAAATTCCCAAAATTGACATGAATTTCATGATTATTGTCCCCCTGAGAGTGAGTCCCCCATTTCCCCCACAAAATAAATTTCTGGGGCTTTCACTGTTTGAAAAATAACATATTGATTAGTTCAATGCATGATAATTCATTCACTCTGATCTGTATAATATTCTTTTGACCCCCAAATTACACCAACTAAAATCTCATGAAAGCATTTCCAAAAAGAATCGGTAAACGTCCAGTTGAGGAAAAAATTCAGTTTTTGGCTAAAAATTAATCTTTGATTGTATATATTTTGAGACAGTCTGTAATATAGTGATACATAACTGTAACTAAGATAATATCTTTTTAGCCGTGTTACGGCATCTCGTGTACGCCAAGGTCAGAATACCCTTTAAACACAAATAGATGAGCTTTATGCTCAAATGATCTGAATTTTGAACAGTACAGGTTAAGAGCCCATAATTTCTGTTACGGCATCACATGAACGACAAGGTCAGAAATACCCTTTAAACACAAACAAATGAGCCTTGTGCTCAAATGATCTGAATTTTGAACAGTACAGGTTAAGAGCCCCTAGTTTCTGTTACGGCATCACATGGATGCCAAGGTCAGAATACCCTTAAACACAAACAGATGAGCCTTGTACACAAATAATCTGAATTTTATAAAAGCAGTTTTTATTATAATTTTTTTTTATCAAATTGATTGATTCGAGAACTTAGAATATCCAAAACATTCTTGCAATTCGCAATCCTTGCCAGTCCAATTTTTGAGCACAAGGGTATGGTTGGCCTAATGTCTAATTAATCGAAAATCTTGGATTTTCGACCAACATCTTGGATTATCGGTCGAAATCCAAGATTTTCAATTGATAATCCAAGATTATCAAGAATAACTTGGACTCTCAATTGATAATCCAAGATGTTCGATATGTGAATGAAAAACCTGGATTATTACTTGATAATCCAAGAATATCGACTCGAAAATCCAAGTTTTTCTAATTATTGGACATTGATTCTGAAAATCTTGGATTTTCAGTCGATAATCAAAGATTTTCGACTTCTCTTGTACAATAAGTCGAAAAACCTCAAAATTATCAAAGTGAAAATCCAAGTTTTTCGATTTGATAGTCCAAGTTATTGACATCAAGTTGATAAACTTGGATTATCGACCGAAAATCTTGGATTTTCGACGCTAAATGTACAATAAATCGAAAATCTTGGATTATCAAATGAAAATCCAAGATTTTCAAGGTATAGTGTCCAATAAATCGAAAATCTTGGTTTATCAAAGTGATAATCCAAGTTTATCGAATTGATAATCCAAGATTATCAAAATCAAGTTGAAAAACTTGGATTATCGATTTTCGACGCCAAATGACCAATAATTCGAAAAAATTGGATTATCAAATCAAAAACTTGGATTATCGCCGAAAATCTTGGATTATCAATTGAAAGTCCAAGTTATTCTTGATAATCTTGGATTTTCGACCGATAATCCAAGATGTTGGTCGAAAATCCAAGATTTTCGATGAATTGGACATTAGGCCAACCATACAAGGGTCGACATCGCCAGCCAATGTCCATTGGTTTAACACGCAAGCAGTGTGATTATGAGTTTGTGTCATCGAAAGGGTTTACTTATTGTTAATAGCCGTTTTAGTGTGCATTTGCATTCAAACGACCATTTTAACATTTTAACATTTAGTGAATTCAAACTATATTCATTATTCTATTACCTTTACTGCCCATTATTCATAAGCGCGCTCTTTGATTGGTTAGTTTACTGCCCATTATTCTTATAAAATTGGATCGATTAAGCCCAAATTTATTGGTCGAGCTATGAGTTGCAAAAATATTGGGCGAGACGAAGTCGAGCCCAATATTTTAAAACTCATAGCGAGACCAATAAAGTTTGGGCGTAAATCATCCAATTTTATGATTATCATGTTTCGGATCCAATATATTCAACACTTGGACTCCTCAAAACATGATAATCTGCGATAATGGGTCGCGATTTCGCCCTAGTGCGTGATGCAAAGCGAGCATTCTTTTCGTCGCGTGTCACCATCACTAGAGGCGCACGCGCTAACCTTTACGCGAAGGAAACACGGCGCGCGCTGTAAGAGGGTCGTCGAGTGCCAAATTGTGTAAACACGTATTTCAATACGGAATAAATCGCAATCTCCATGAATCATAGTGCGCAGTTCACACTCCATAGAAAAACGTTTTACACAATTTGGCACTCGCCAGTGGTGTAAAGACGTAAACAACTGTTCCGTTTTTAGTAAGAAATTGCCATTTTTTCTGTTATTATTTCATTTATTTGGGTAATAAAATAGAAATAAAGGGTGCGATGTCCATGTTTATGCCGAATAATGTGTCCTCGGCAATAAAAACATTTGAATAATGGGTCTCGGCTTCGCTTCGCCCATTATTCATGTTTTTACTTGACTGGGGCACATTATTCTTGCATAAACATGAACATCTTACCCTTTATTTCTTAAGTTGTATTTGAAATAATTTTCACAAAATCTGAAGTTAATCATTGTGGTTGTACTCATTTGAGTATAACAGACTAATATTACTAAGGTAAAATTCATCGCCGTAAAAACCTGCTATTTTTTATCCAATTGCTGTTACGCAATTAACTGACACTTAAAGTCAATTGCAATTGTAATAATGTTAAAACATCTCTTAATTATTTTGAGTCTTAGTTAGATATATTGAATATAAAACAAAGTAACTGAATTAAGTATTTACAAATAATCGTAAGTATAAAAAGTAAAATATACTTGATGTAAAGTTATTTTTGAATGAAATTGAGTAATATTATATATATATATATATATATATATATATATATATATATATAGGTCTCAAATTGGTACATGGTTATGATGTAGCAGTGCACAAATATAGTATAAAATAATAAACACAACGCTTCGGGTCTAAACCCTTCAACGGTGGAATATATATATATATATATATATATATAAATATATATATATATATATTAAAAATGTAAATTTTCTTGAAATTGAATAAAATGTCATCTCAATATTTTTCCTTGATTATAAGTGACAAATGGACAAATGGATGTACACTAGCAAATGGTTCATTGTAAAATATTCGTTTGTTATAGCCCATGCCGTTGAAAAACTCCCTGATTAGATTTAGTTATAAAGTACAAAATACTTGTCCTCGTTCACGTTTAAATAAACTTCGAACTTCTACTTGAGTTCACCTAATTAGGCCTAACTTTATTTGAAAAAGGAATAAAGATGGATGACGTCACGAAAAAAATTGCAATTTGTGACCTTATACAGGGGGGTTTATTCTTCTGTTATTCGCTGCAAATGATGGGCAATAATTTTAATCTTTGGGGAATACTTTCAAGTTAAAAAAACACACACATTTCCAATCGTGCCTGATAAAATAATCACAAAATAAAATAATATAAAATTTATATAAAAAGCCCATCACGTTCACTGGGGTAAGATTGCGTTATGTGTGGATTGAACATTTGTAGGGAAAGATTTTGAGTATGATCTGTGGCTGTACCACTTTGTATTGTGGGATGCGGTGTTCAGGCATGTTGCTTCCTCGCCAATGGTAAATGGGAAAGGATAGCTTTGTATAATTTTGGGAAGGATTTTAAGTACTGACTTATAGTAGCTGGTGTTCCAATCTGCAAGGAACTACTGGGAAAGGAAGCAGGAAGTCAACAGTTGAGTCAAAATAGTTGCTTTGTCTTTCCTTTTTTAAATATGATTAACAATATTATTTTGGCCTACTGTAGTCATATTTTTTCAGTCTATTTAAAGGAGGATTAGGCAAGTGAAGTCAATTTTCCCCATACTAAAATTCAGCAATAATACTTTCCAGCAAATTCATTCCACTGGAAATCTCACAATAACCGATCTAGATAAAAGAGATTGATTTTAATGATCTCAAAAGTATTAAAGCCTGTTTAAAAGTGGTGTTGTTTGTAAGGAACGATATCAATACCAACTGTGGGCGGGACCGTTTTCGCGGTTCTGAACCCGGTTCCTCGCGGTTCAATTAATTCAATGATTTGGCTGATTCTTAATCGGATAACGATTCGGAAGATTGAGCGGATTAACGAACCGCCTGGAACCGGCCAGAACCAGAAAACGCCCGCCGGTCGAGTATTGCTATAAGTCCCTAACGATAACATCATAAAATAAGAAAAGAAAAGTAATCACGAACTGGCAATCATATATAATGCCAGTTGGGCTGCAGCTCTAGCATTGTCAAAAGGGATGAATTTAAAAAACCTTGATCAGGACGACGGTAGCACGGAGGGAATATTTAAGCTAATCTGAAAACTAGAACCCCCATAGACCTAACATCTTTGTACAGAATGAAGATTCGTAAATTAATTTTGAAGTTCATTTCTATTCAATTTGCCACTCTTATAAAATAAAAAATAACACTTGAAACCATTGGCAATAACAATGGATCTGCACTTCCAGAAGAAGAAAAAAAAATCTTAAGTGGATTGTCCTCCGCCAGAGGGTGTATTGAGTCTATCCCACAATGCACCAGTTGTAGGAAATTTCACCTCAATAAGCTCATGTGATCCACAAAAAATCCTATTCTTACCACATTAAAACCTGACCTTGTGCACCCATTTTAGCCCATTTAGTGCTTTTTATCATGATCATGAAATATTATGCGCTCCTTACACTTTTTGAACACTTTTTATCCCCAAGTACTGACATGTGTTTAGTACAGTATAGTACAGTATGGTTGTTAATGGTTCAAAACATTCTCTGGTCCTCTACATAGTGGGCCAGACTTGCTGAATATCGATAGCGCCATTATTTATCCGAGTCATGTATTATGATGTGCATCATGTATCCATGATATTGAGGGAAAGGAATCGAGATGACATTTCATTCATTCTCAAGAAAATGTGCAACCTTTAGACTTGGCATAACCCACAGTATCGAAAAGTGTTATATCAGCTTAGTTGATACTATTACCTAAACAAGCGAACATAAAGCTAAGGTATGTGGTCACCAGATATAATATAGCGAGGAAGGAACCTGTTGAAACTCAGAGGAAATCGACGTGGAGAACAATTCATCATCCATTCAATTTTATTTTAAGTGCAAATTTGTTCCACAAATATGGAGAATGAGCAGTTCAATTCAAGAAGACATTGAATTTTAAAACCTAATTTTTGACAAGGAATGATACATTTTATTTTTACCTTCGCATGGCCTTGATATTGTGCAATTTGATTTTTACTTTTATTTTGAATGTCATGCAATACTTTAAACATTGTAGCGATTTTGTGCACAAAAGTACTGAAGCCAATAATAAAAACAATTTAAGTTGAAGTGATTTATATCCCCTTAACGGTCCCGAGAAGAAAATGACTACACCAACCCGACCCTCAGGCGAACACCGCAAAAAAGGGGTAGCGTTATTCCCACTAAGTTTCCCACTTAAACAAGGGGTTCGCTCCGTGATTTTGAAAGTAGGTATTAGGCATTTAGGGATTTAAGGGATATATATGTGAGTTCCATTACTGCCATTATCAACCAAACGCAGTGAAGTAGGCTAGCCCATGTTACATAATTTTCATAGTTCATACAAATCAATGAAGGCGAAGCATTTCATTTTGCTACACTAACTAGTGTCTTTCTTTCGAAGTTAGCATTTTTTGTATTTTATCATGTATTCAAAAAAGATAATGATTCCCAATAGAGGGTTTACTTTTCGGGGGACACGCTGTAGTGGCGTTAACAGAAAAAGTCCAACTTACCCACAAATTATGTATGTGGACATGTCACTTTGCAACTTAAAATATCGTTTGGTGTGGTGTTGCTGATGTGGTGCGGAGCAGGCCACAAACTGGTTTTGAAATATAGAGTACCAAATTTAGGTTAACGTGGTGACCATTCATTAACTGATTACCCACAGAGATTATTTTCGCTTCGATCGATAAACACTTTGGACTGGTATATGAAATTAACCTTGACATGCAAACAATGCGTACGATATCGTACCATGTGTTAGCGTAGAGTATTTCCTACTGGTTCATTCTATCAGCAACGATGAATAAAGCATTGATTATTACATTAACCAGTTCAATGAGTCATCATGTGTTTTTTTTTACAAGTTGGTTTGTGGGGTGTTGTGATGTATGTTAGTCCGTACCATCTATAATATTTCAAGAGTAAGTATTGCGATAATTTCAGCAATATGGAGATTGTGGTACTTGGTTAGAAGCATTTGAATCGTAACATATATGTAGATTACCTTGACTAAACCTAGGTCTTGTCTAGAGCGGTATGGTAGTAAAGGAAATAGCCCCGGTAGGATTTTTGTGCTAAAATGTATTTTCTTCTGTTTTGATTCATATAGAACCATACAAACTGTCAGAATGGGGTTTAAATGTTCAGAACGCCTCTCCCTTCTTCAAGCGGGAAAGTGTTAGTACGGGGGAATTTGAAATCGAGTCAAATTGTGTTTCAAGATACACTAACCGTTGTTCTCCTTATAAGGATTTACATAGTTTTACCTATAAACGTTCCAACCTTTTAGTTAATTGCGTGATAGTTTCCATTATAAGGTGTAAGGTCATTCCAGGGGTTAAAATTAACCAGGTTCTCCGATTGTTTTAAACTGTGCGACGGTCCTTCGCATTTTTCAATTAAAACATTGGAGCAACAATGAACAGACAAGGACTTGCGGAATTCAGTGAAGCAGTTGTACCCATCTCTGGCTGGATTGCTATTGAGAACCGCTTGTGTTTGTATAAGAAGAATTAATTAAAAAAATGCACCATTATACAAGTGTGGAGTTGGTTTGAATAACTAAATAGAGAAACGTGTCTAGGTCTACACAAGGTCTATATAGATAGAGAGGTAAAAGCGTTACGTCATCTTTAGAAAATTATCGTCTCGCCTGATTTGCCGACCACAGAAAACATAGAGTACCAACAATCGAAAGCAATGGCTGCCTCAACTTCTTCCACATACTGTGGGTGCGCTTCTTCTGCATATACACTAATCGGTGTGATACAAATTGATGATGTGTTAGAGGTGTCCAGGTTTTGAATAATAGTGCACCTGGATATTGTGCTCAGATACTTGGTCCCATAATGCAATGCGCGGATTAGGTGAAAAGATGTATGCATTTAGCGGTTTATGTAAATCAAGACAACTGGACGTGTCATTAATGTTGTGTGGCCATGGGTAGGACAAAATTTAACCACCCAATAGACCCCAACATCCAACACCTGATATTTGCCGGATTGTGTGTATCGAATGGACCATTTGGGTGTATACAAGCACCAAACTAATAAAATGCACTTGTCAATTCAATCCCGGCCCTGGGGGTCCCGGGACTAGCGGGAACTTGTACACCGGGGGAATGTACATTTTGCTGTGTGACACCCCCGCCTTGTCCCCGCTAAAGTAGCACGAAAACCCGGGTAGCCGGGCTTACATTATTTGTACATCCCCGCGTATGTCCCGGCCCCTACTAGCCGGGCTTCTGTGTGACAATCCCCGTATATTCTCGGCCCATGGGGCGGGGGACTGCTTTCTTTTTAAAACTCTGTACAATCCCGGATCGGTCCCTCCCAGGCTATGCGACAACAGGTCTAGTTATATAAAATCATACTACATTTTGGATCGCCGCGCAGTTGTTTCAGAAGCGAGCCGAAATTTCACCACATCGGAAATTAGTTTGAGAGAAACAAACCTCGTTGTTGGTTGTTAAAAAAAATCCACATTATCCACCGCGATATCCGACCACTAGACATAGTAGAGAATATATAAAACCCTGGCATTCATTAGCTGCCAACGGCAAATTCAGCCAAAACAACAAGATAATATGGTGATTGTCCTTTTGTGTTCCTACTCTGTGATAGTGACTTGCTAAAATAAACTTGAATATATGCCCCTGCCGTACTCTGTCAGTGGGTATCAATATATTGCGACCCTGCCAAGGGGGAGGGCACTCAAGCTCTTTGTTGAAATGCATGATGGATTGCATATTGCCGCAGATAAACAAAGCGGAAAACACCATGCATAAAACAACAGATATTTTAGTCTGCAATCACCATTTTTAGCTCCATTGAAATCGTATTGACTACTCCCCCCGTTTTTGGGGGAGGACGGTTGCATCTTTCTGACAAAAATTCTGAACACAACAATCATTATAGGGCCTAACAACAAGTCTTTCTGCTTATGCCTAAATTTTGATTGAATTTTCCATGTCAGTTGTTTTTTTGCAGTTTATTATTTTCATTAAAAGTTGTAATACACTGGTACCAAATTATGAGAAAACAGTAGTTTTGGGTAAATTTTTCAATTAATAAGGACACGTTAGTAAATATGTGAATTTGAAAACATTGGTTTCGCTTGGAACTAAAAAGTTAACCATTCCAAGATCTTTGCCCAAGCCAACCAAAACCACTATCAATATAAATGGTTACAATCAGTTATTTTAAATCTTACACATTTTAAATAAAAAGAAATGTAGGTGCAATTAAAATAGATTTGTTTCATATGTTAGATTTTATATTGAGCAATCTTCAATTTCCCATGTTCTCAAATGTTAGACCCCAGGGGGGGAACCTCAGTTGGGCGCACCTTGCGGAAAATTGAGCGACATTACACAGGAGCCTGGACAAGGCTGTTTTGTCCTCTTAAGTGACCGGCGCGGCGGTCAAACCTTGCAATGATCGATAAAATGGAAAATTTGAATGGGAATAACACTGCCAAAATCAATGTTCGGAAAATCCGCGATTACATAATTTGATTAGATCGGAACAACGGCCAGTTCGGAAGTATTTTGAGCTAAACCAGAATGTATTTCAGGAGCATTTATTTAGGTCCAAGGCGATTCAATATTTTTCATTTTTCATATTAAAAATGCCGCTTTAGCAATGAAATGACAATATCCTGGCATGTAGCCAAGAAATATCAAATAGCTTCACTACCGGGTTCACACGCTACGGACCAAACTTCTATTAATTTTTGTGATTTCAGTTGATATTAATTTTTTTTAAACATTTTCCTGTTGATTTTTGATGTTTTTCTGGCAATTTTACGTTGATGAAATATCGATCCTGGATTAGTTGATCTCGACCGTGCAACGAAGTGCGTGTGTGCTACTTGTATGCTTGACTTTCCATACATGGAAGAGATCGGACGGCAATGGAGCTATATAAAATGGTGTGATATCACTACCAGATTTGACGGGCAGCCGATACTGCTCACTGATAGCCGTTTGATATGGTGTGACAATTGCGTTTAAAGTCCCCGTTTGATTGTCCGCTTTTTTTTTTTTGAGCCGGTGAAAAATTTTTTTTGTTACCTCCCAGCTTAAGTCCAGCTATCAATTAATATTGTCCCGGCAGGCGGGGACAAGCTAACGTACATGCACCGGCCAAAGGCCCGGCTAACATACCGGATGTGGCGGGGGCAATACGGTTTACTGCCCGGTATTGTCCCGGCATAAGGGTCGTCTCAGAAAGAATTACTACACCTAACTATAGGGCGACCATAACTCAAAAGTAAAGTATCACATTTGAAGAAATTTAAAAAGAATCCGTAAAATTAATCCACAATACTTTGAACATTTTAATGTAAAACATCACTCGCTTCGGTTCAGTAGTTTGGAGAAATAAGCGATTATGCAACACATGTCAATGGACACTCTCTTCCAAGTTTGCCCAAACAATATGCAGATTTTTATGTTTAACTACCGCTGCTTACTCGTGTTATCTGTTCAGCGGTTCTTTCTTTTCATTCCCCAAAGAAACTGGCCTTGTTTACTATTTTGTGAGTTCAATGGTACTGAATGGCATGAATTGAGAAGTTTAATCAATACTTTAAACAGCGAATAACTGAACAATAAGATTAGTTCCACAAATAGTTTTATTCAAATTAGACATCTTATTCCAATAATATTGGTGGATTCTACATTTAAATTAAGTCGAAGTAGTGATGATCTCGAAGTGCAAAATTCAACATTCCCGCGCGCGTTTAATCTGTACTCGTTGTAATCTAAATTCCTGCTCTGACCAGGAGTAATGTTATGAAGTTCTGTATATCCTGAAAACCACAAACGCCCTTTCCTACACGTTTGACTCCAATAGGGAGTGTTGTGTAGAATTTTTACAGTACAGATACGATGGGCGACAAAAAAGTTGCCAACCATCCTTGTCTTCGTGCCAGCAGTTATTCATATAAACGTATTCATTAAAACGCGCGGGGAGTTTGAATTTTCCACTCAAATAATGCCTGTAGATTGGCTAATGTGAAAAAAAAACTATTGGGAATAATAATATGTTATTCAAGTTTTTGCAATTTTCCTTTATCGATTGTTTGAATTATCTCGACATTGACAGTGATTTGTTGACACCAATATTTAAATTAAAATATTTCACATTTTCTACAGATTTTATTGGGGTTTTTCTAACTAAGATCTGATCATTCTTTGTATTGAATCATGTTTTGTTTTTCTTGTTGGATGTTTGTTTATAATTGTCCCTGGTAATTGTTGATACTTATAATTAAAAACGAACAAAAATGGACATTGAACTCACAAAATATTAAACAAGCCGGTTCTTTGGGGAATAAAAATAGACCAAGCTTGAAACAGATAACACGAGTACTCAGCAGTAGTAACATCAAATCTGCAGTATTGTGGCCAAAATGGGAAGGACGTGTCCATTGACATGGTTAATATCGCTATTTCTTCAAAACTACTTTGAAACCGAATAGAGGGATGATTTAATAACCATGTTTTAAAAAGTAATTGTGGTTTAAGATTCTTTTTAAATTCTCAAATGTTAATAACTTACTTTGAAGTTATGGTCGACTAATGTAAGGGTGTAATTCTTTCTGAGGAACCTTTACCCCGCTTAGTCCCGGAACCCCAGAGCGGGATTGAACTTGGACAAGTGCATAATTATTCCGATGCAATATTCACAATGTCAGCGCCCAGCACGGAACATGTTTTGAATGGGCTTCACCCCCTGTGGTCTACATGGTGTGGGGGTCACGGGTCACCATTTCACACAAAATCTGAGCATTAACCTCAGGAGACTTTCAACCCTTATAGCCCCTATACTTTGTAACTATAGTCAGAACCTAATGTTATCCTAATCCTCCCGCAATAGACCTGCTATATGGGCCTATCTTGATGTCTAAATTGATTGAAATTTACAACAGTTCTAACCTTTGCTTACTTGTGGAAGAGAGCAGTTGTCTGAAAATTTGAACCCCCGCCATTTTCTGACTAGCTTCTATTAAAATAGGAAAAAGATATATCGCGTCTGGTTTGTGAGTCTCCTTTGACAAACTCTTGTTTTTGACTTTTTTGTTGTTTTGATCCGATTTCACATGAATGAAAGTTGTATGTATATGTTGGGCCTACGCAGTTTATCCGAGGTTCGTTTTTTTCCGAGGGGTGCTATTTCAAAAAAGGTTCGTTTTTCCGAATCTTCCAGTTATCCGAAGTTTCATTTTAATTAATCCGAATTTGTTAACCAAAGGTTATTCTATCCGAAAAGAAATATGGTTGTTACCTCTTTTATCCGAAAATAAATAAACTAGATTCTTTTAGCTTATTCCCTTTTGGATCAACGAACCTTCTGTACCAAACGAACTCGGAATATCACCCTTCGGATAAAAAAAAATGTTCCGATTAACGAACCTCCTTCGGAGTTACCCAACCAACGTACGTATAGAAAATTTCCGTGTTCGTCTTAACGAACCTTCGGAATAGGATATTTCATTAATCTTTCCCTAGAGATGCCAGCGAACACAGGTGTTAAAAAACCCCATATGCGCTTGGCGCGGATTCGAACCGTAGACCTCCGTATTAATAGTACGGGCGCTCTAACCCACTGACCACAAGACTGGTGTAGAAGAGCGATAAGTCAGCTATTAAGTGTTCATGTTAAAACAAACAAACAAAACAAACAAATATAGGCCACAAGTAAAAGAATTAGGCAAATGTACTAGGTTTTAATTTCCTTTACGTTTCAATAATACTCAAAATCATATTTTTAAAATAAACAAAATGTTTATACCAATATCAGATCGAAAAATTAAGGGAAGTGAAAGTGAAAGGAGCAGCCCTTGTCAGTTTAGAAAGAAGCATTGTGCGCGATAACAATCTCCCTAGCGTGACTGGGAGTTTCCGTAGCCTAACCTATCTGACGCACTTTTTTTTCCGACACACTTAGAAATTCGGAAACCGTAACGGAATAAGACTATTACGTTAAGGGTTCCGAATTCATAATGGCGCCATAATGGTCCAGGTTACCAAATTTTCATTAGGCGGGATTTGATAATGGTTCCTCGCGCTCATACCACAGCACAATGCGATCTGGCAATAGCCTTTATACAGCCTTAAGAAGTCGGCCTTTCACAAACCACCTCTCTATTGAAGCTGTATAGAGATTCTAGGACAAGTCACCGACGCTAGTCACCATTCGCGATGTGTAGTGACATTCCTGACTGACCTAAGTTCAAATACAAGCACGCGTTTGTCATAGACAACACAAACCGGATCTGTGTTGTACATTGTACGTGTCACAAACCCATGCTTGACCGCGCCCACAAACACGTTCCGCGCATATAATTATGCAGAATCAGACTCCCAAATTGCAGTTCCAGTGCCAAAAAACCCTTGGTTCCACTGCCGGAAAATAGCCATGCATATTTGCATTGTCACCTTTAAAAGTAAATGTCACCTGGCAAAGATGACACTGTGGGTTCAAGATATCTACGGAGTGATACCGACAAGATAGTACTCTCACATCTCCATTATATCGCGCATACTCTATTATTATTTAGGACCAGAACTTTTCACCCTCACTTCCGGGATTGACGCATGGCTCAAGTTACAAAACAAAACAACACCACACTCAACAACGGAAAGTCTTGATTAAATTCTGTTTTTCACTTCCGATAACCGAACGCATGACCGGATTTTCCCATTAATCATTGCGGCATATAATTATTGACCACCTGAGGTCTAAGCTCTCTCGGAGACGTCATGAACACCATTGTAAGAATGTTTCCACCAAGCTCCCAAGCAAGCTGTATCACAGATATACGTCAACCGATCAGTAATGAGAGTATTGAGCGGCGCTCTTCATTGTAATTGTATACGAAGACTGTTTTTCGTGCCAAAATTTTAGATCATTTTATGAAGCGGCTACACCTCCTGCATTTCCCGTCCCGCCGACTTTTTTAAATGTAGCGACCTCCATAACGGAAAGTTGATAGTCAGTGCCGCAATCCACTTAGGTAATTAACCAAGAATTAATCTATTGATAACTGATTGCCTAGACCAAGCGCTATCGGAACCAACCTGTAATGCCGTTTAAATAAACTAAACAACAACGCCAAGCACTAATTCTAAGCCAATAATCATGTTTTTTTGTTTTATTGCCAGCGTGAAACATGATCTTCACTGCAGTAGAGCGTTTAACGGTCGCATTCGTTTTAGTGATTTTGTGGACAAAGAACCTACAGCGATTACAATAAATAACGAAAGTGGACACATTCAAAATCGCAACCCACATAGTTTTCAATTCTTGCCGAGATTGGGTTTTAATGATTGGAG
>JAMKCH010010108.1:0-27629 GCA_023653785.1 Ophioderma brevispina
CAGGTAAGGGTGGGAGTTTGCCACATTGCTAGTTTTAGCAACGTTTTAAGATTCCATACCACAGTGACACTGTCAAAACTTTTCAGAGGAAGCTTAATACAGATTATTTCAGAACAGTTTTATGCATCAAGAATATATGTATGAGTCATGAGTTTATAAGAATCTGATAAAACAGTTTTGTTCAAAAATGTCTGATTAAAGCAATAATGGCACATTTTTTGAAAAGCGCCCCCAATTTTCAAAAGTTGATATTTTGGCACAGTTACGTTGGTAATTGTCTAGGAAACTATACTTGCGAACGAGAATGCTAAGAAATGCATATTTATCATAAAATAAGTGATTTTGGAATTAGAATTGGGATTCCAGATTGGACTTAACGGCAGAACTGGAAATGCTACGTTTATGTCCGTCCATGATGAAATAGTGCCACCTCGAGAAGATAACCTCTAACTTGACTTGCCTGAACCAATAAAACAACTAATGGATGAGCGTAGACACGTACATGGCGCTATTTCCCGGCTATTTCACATTGGAAGGCTGTTTCCAGCAGCCGTTGAATTATTATCTGGATCCCCGATAATAATTATTCTAATTACAAAATTCCTTCGTTTGTGACACACAGACATTTTTGAGCTTAACCATTCACAGGTATAGTTTACTAGCCAGTTACCAATGCAACCGTGTAAAAATCTCAATTTTTTTGAAAAATTGGGGGCGCTCTTCAAAAAAATGTGCTAATATTGCTTTAAGTGAATTTCACATTTAAAAAATAAAATGGAGCAAATTTATATTGTGAATGCAAACTAAGTAATGACTAAGGAAGGAGAAAGAAAGGCACATTATGCTGCACTGGATCATGAATACCAAAAGATGATAGTACATAACATACAGATGTGGTTGGGCATGTTGTGAAAAGTGACCATTTGCTGCTGTTGTGACTCGAATCCTTTCAATTGTGGGTCGGTTGTGTACTACTGAGCTCAAATGACTCTGGTGCACAATGCACCTTTTCTTTCTCCTACTTAAGTATTTATATGTTAAAGGTGGGTGACCCGATCATGATCCAAATTTTTATATGATGTTTTATCCTTCACATGGAAGCATATCACCTAAAACATCTGATTACAAATTTTGAGTTAAATCGGCCCAGCTGTTTGGATAGTGGAAGCAAAAATGTGTACTAAATTGGCCCATAAACAGTGTTAATAAATGTGGTATACCACACTTGTTCATAAAATTAAAAGGAAACATTTCCTGTGCCTTAAATTTCACTGTGGTAATGAGAAAAATATGAACTGTCTTCTGATACCAAAATCTCCATCTTGATGGAGTAAAGTGGGGGGGGGACGATGTTGCCGATCGGCTCACCCACCTGTAAGAAAAGTGGTTAAGCATTTTTAATTTGATCTTGTGTAGCGGTTGTGTTTGTAGGTTATATGTTATAGTGAATGATACAGCTTTTTTCCTACTTTGTAAGTAATGACTGACAAATATGATTCATTTTGCAGAGGTGAGACGGGAAAGTATACAGCTTTCAAGAACACCAGCCTCCAGCAGTAGTAGCCACTTATCTCTTCCTTCCCAACATGGCTCCATAGCAACAACTCAAACTTCATTAGCAACAACTCAGAACTCATTACAGTTTGAAGAGGATAGTACAGGCTCCCCAGAAGTGGACTTAGCACCCATGAGTACACACACCTTGCTGGCAGACAGTAGTATACAATATAGTAGTACTACTCCTAGTGTGCAGTCTACTGATAGTATAGCTAGCTCAGTGGCAGCTCCACCTGTGTTTTTCAGGTATGTCTGAAATATTAAGTCTTTCCTCACTGATCAGACAATCGATAGCATATTTGATTGATCATCAGCTCAGTTTAAAAAAGCCTTTTTGTATGGCAATATATTTCTGAATTTTAGTGGGCCGGCATTTGTTCTGTATATGTGGTGTATGTGTGTTGTCACTAAAATGTTTATGAAAAAAAAAAAATTGACCTCACTTGAAAAGTTTGAAGTTCAAATGGAACCAACCTTGTCATAGGGCACATGGGATCTCCTTATATGTGGATGAGTCAAAGGTCCATGTGCCAAGGTCAAGGTCACATTAGGTCAAGTTGAACAATAGGCTAAATGTAAAATTGACTAACATCTGAACAGTTGAAGTTCAAACTGAGTCTTAGGTGCAATATGGGATGCCTCATTTTTTGACTATTGAGGTCAAAGTTCATATGCAAATGTCAAAGTCATGTGAGGTAAGTTTTAAGATAGGCTGGGCACCCACAGCTTAATTATTCTTTTTAATAAGTGAGCGCGGAAAACAGAGAACCTCATGTTTTTTGAATGTTTGAGACAGCATGTAACAACAGGATTTTAACTAATGTTCTTTTATTGAATTTGTTTATACAACTTTGTCTTCTCACCAGATGTTCCAATTAAGCTGGTTATGAAGGGAAAAGAGTAGATATGGACAGGTTGGTAGCTAATGTTAATATTTTTCCTCAGAGGGTGTATTGAGTCATCCACATCAACCAGTTTTTGGAAATTTAACTTCTATAAGGACATGTGATCCCACAAAAATCCTTACACACAAAACCCCTGACTGTTACACTACGTTTAGCCCACAGGTGCTAGAAGTTTTAGGCATGATCTGGACATGTCTGTGGTTCTTCAACTTCTTGAACCCTTTTATCTCTAAGTACTGACACATGGTTATTACAGTATAGGCACATTGCAATGCATTCTGGGATTGTTCAAAACATCCTCTGGTTTTATCTTCTGAGGCATTGATCTGTATAAAACTTGACTTTTTAGTGCACACACATTTTCAGCCTCTCATTAGGAATTGTGGTGGTAACTGTTAGTGGTAAATAGGGTCACATGTTAAATTGCAAAAAATTAGAGACATGGTCTAGAGAAGCCTTTTATTGATCATGAGGTCCACGACACAGCTAGAAGATAAACCAAGAGGGGAAACGCTCATGTTCTTGAATAGGCCAGCAACGTAAACCGATTTCTCTCACACCCCTCGCGCCATCCTTGTTGCGCAAAAAAACCAGCGGGTGCGTCGTCACTGTTACTGCACAAGCCACGCACCTACAAAATCTGTGCATCTTGCATTATTGTTATCAGTGTTGCATTCCCCTGTGTTCCATTCTCTGATTCGCCGATTTTTCTGCGAAATTTATGCGAAAAAACCAATTGATGGAGGAACCAGGCCTTTTAAAAAGATCCTGCATTCTAAATGCACAAAAAGTCTCCCGATGATCTCTGTTAACTTTGCTTAGGAAAAGAGATAATTTTAGTCGAGTGATAGCATGTGGCACAGTGTTATTGTTGTTTTCACTCGCTAAGTGTGATGAACTTAAATATGCATAAGGACTTTCCAATACGACGATACTTAAGCCAATATGGTGGTGCCCAAAACTATGAAAATGAAGTGTGTATGCTATTATAATACTTTTGGGAACCTAGTTTGGTTACGCCAGTGTGGGAATTTTCCGATTGGTCTATTCTTTTATAAGTCTTGGGTCACCATACAAGATGACATTGTTCAAGCGAGTTGTATGATGGAAAACCAAATTTCAAATATAAACTGCACTTGTCAATGATTAACAAACCCCTAAAAACTTGAATAAAGTATGTAAGAACGCCTTGTTATTCCCATAATCCTTGTAGGCATATTCATACTTGATTCATAATGCAGCTATGGTTCCCTTTGTTTTTGCGGGCACATTGGTTGGTCTTCTCATTGGTTTAAGGACAGCCTCAACAATCAGAATTACTCTCAAAAGGTTCTTGACAGACTGGGTAGTTGCTGTGGTTGATCTTTAGTCGTATACCGTCTCTTTTTACTTTGTAATGATAGTGCCACACGACTCTATTTGCGATTATAGTGAAACATGCACAGTCTTGTGCCATTTATACAGTTGTCTTAGGAAAATGTAGCAAATCTTCCATCCGAGTTACAAATATCAGTGACCACTTCCCACAGTTTTGGTTAGTAATTTGGTTTTTGGAATCCAATCTCTAAACAAAAACAACTTACTATTAAAATGTCTCATAGTGATGACCATATTGCTAGAGCATTACAAATGTGTTTAAAGAATGTAAACTGGAATGATATTCTCGAAAATGGTTAATGCTGCAGATGATTCTAATAGATTCTTAAACCATTTCAAGACTTAGTATGATGATGTATTCCTTAGAAAAATGTACAAGTAAAACAAAAAAGGTTCCGCGATCTCCATGGATAACAAAGGGTCTTACTAAAAAGCATAAATATCAAAAATAAGTTATACAAGACTATTGCCGACATCCCAAATGACAAAAGTCATCAAGAAATTTAAGTAAACGTTCAGAAATTACAATTCATGGCGTACATTATTTAAAAAAATTTGAAGCAGAAGCTATGTTTTTAAAAGTTTTGAAGGTGTAAAAAACAAACATTGCGACATACATGAAAAGCATAATCATGCAATAGGCCGTGGACAAAAACATCTCTTCCCGAAAACAATTTAAACGAGAAAATCAGGAACTATAATTACACCAACAGTAATATCAAATGGTTTAAGACTTCTTTGTTAATGTAGGCCCACGATTAGCAGCAAAAAATTTAACACCCGGTTAAAACTATTTATGAGTACGGAGATGCGCCATGCACAAACAGTATGTTCATGAAACGAGTGTAGAATTCAGAGATTATGAAAATTATCAACAAATTTGATCAACAAAAGATGCAGGTCATGAGAACATAAGGCGAAACTTTATCATGAAGAGGAGTAGCGATAGGAACTTGTTCAGCCTCTTACTGCAATTTAAACCTATCGATATCTACTGGTAATGTCCCTGATCCAATGTAAAAATGGCAAAAGTAATTCCAATCTAAAAAAAGATAACGCAGAAACATTCTCAAATTATCGTCCAGTATCAGTTTTGCCATGTCTCTAAAATCTTGAAGATTAGTCTTCAACAGATGTATTGATTTTATTGATAATAATAGTATTCTAAATGTCCAACAGTTTGGGTTAGAGCTAACATCGACATAATGGCGATTGATGCAAACTTGTTGATAAAATAAACAGTGCAGTTGAAAATAAAAAAACTCTACAATTGGAGTGTATCTAGACCTTTCAAAGGCTTTTGATACTATAGCCCATAATATACTACTTATAAGCTACACATTATGGACTCTTAGCAGACGAATGGTATTACGATGGTTCAAAAATTACTTAGAAAATAGGAAACAATATGGAAATTATTAACTGTTACCAGAATCTGAACCTAACAATATAATATGCGGAGTCCCACAAGGATCAATACTGGACCTTACTCGTTATTCTTTTATTCAAGATATTACACTAATTCAACAACTGTATTGGACTTTATACTTTTTGCTGATGATACGACAATTTTATACTCATGTGATGATATTTATGGGTATATACCAACTCAATACGGAATACCGAAGTAGCATTGGTTTAAAGCAAACAGTTATCTGTAAATACCAGTAAGCCAACTTATATGATATGGGTACGCATAGAATGACTTCTGATGGTAGACTTCTAATAATAGACTTCTCGACAAAATTTAGATCATTCTAGATAACACTAAAATTGCAAAGAGTATCCTCGACCAAATTTTTGGGATTAATAATCGATGAAAATTTATCTGGAGAACCATATCGATGTATTTCAAAAAACAATTTCGCGTAATATTGGAATAATAAAAAACTTAAGGTCTTTATTACTGAACATATATACTACTCTATACTGTACCCTCATCCTCCATACATTAATATTTACGGCATACTATTTGGGGAAACGCATGGTAAAACCATCCTAGAAAAAATTATAAACTGCAAAATGGGCTGTGAGAACGATATCCAATAGTCATATCGAGCCATTCTCAACCACTTTTTTATAAATACGATATTGTTACTGTTACGAGGACCTACAAACTGAATTGGGTGTCTTTATGTACAATAGTCGTTAATCTATTACCAAACTATGATTTTTTTCACAAAGCGTTCTGATCCACAGCTACCACACAAAGAAACAGCAATAACTATAATCAGACCCGCAAATTAAAAAGGGTTCTCGATCAAGCAGTCAGAACAACAGGACCAATTCTCTGGAACTGCCTTAATGATCATGTAAAAATCAAACTCAACAAAAACATTTCGAAAAAATACAAATCTTGCTATTTTTATTATAAAAATTGATTGATTGGTGCACTGTCCGGTCTTGTGTGATAGTTTGGTGTGTTTTTTTTGGTATTGTTAGGTAAGAAACGTGTTTTTTTTTTTTTTATAGGTCTCGGGAATGCGTCAAATTCTGGCCTATGGCTTTCGACCATTTACGCATACTATGCCTCGGGTATATGATTGATTGATCTCATAATTGATAGTATTTTTTTCTTGTATTATTGTTGATATGGAAAATAAATTATATATATGTTAGAATGGGGAAGGCCCAAGTGAATTATATCAAGTTTCATCGTGGAGAAGGGCCTGCCAAACCATCTGTAGTTCTCACCAATATATCAATCCGTTTTGATGTGGAGCTAAAAATGTGATTTTATAAGCCCATAGAGTACGTGTGAGATGAATATTGGTGACCAAAATGCTGCACACTTTCGCTTATAAACATCCCAAACCAAACATCCTTAGCCCTAGGATTCACAGGGTAATGATGGGAAAAGTAGCTCTTCAGATACCATAAATTTGACCACACTTGGTAAATTTTGGGGTTCTGGGGATAAGTATAGCAATTGAACTATGGCTCTAAGTACTGGTCATGTAAAGTTGAAATTGAGATGAATAAATACAATATTATTGCCAGAAAAACATGTGAATGTCAATTTCTTACCCACATTCATGGTTGAATCACATAATAAATGGATTCATGATGTAATTACTTGACAAAAATAAGAATTAAATTCAATGCTGCTGGTGTGTGACAGGTTTGACAGAGATTCACAAAACGATTTACCTTTAATTGTATTAGAAGTTAGGGTTAAGAGTTGTATGACAAGGATTAACATGAAAAAACACAAGTACCAAGGCTAAATTTTCATAAACGGAAACACAAAAAGAAAATTAGTAAATTTTTCACCCAGGTCATATCTTAAAATTCTGCCCATCAAAATGAACCAAAAATTGCACCACAGGATTTCTTCAATACTCTACTCTAAAAACAGGTCATGGACCAAGCAGTTGCAAAACTGACACAACAGTGAAATACACTGATGTGGAACCACTTGCTGTATCAGATGTCATGGGCCTAGAAATTTCAGTAAGGTAGAGTTTCAAAGCAAATGAAATGATGGTGATGTCACTTACCATCAATAGTGTGTGTGTCCACACCATGTTTTTGGAAGCATTCAGTGCAATCTGCTTTGCATGTTGTTCACCAGGTTTCTGATGCTGTCTTGGGGGAGATTGTTCCACTATTCCTGTAATGCTGCTGTGAGTGCTTGCACATTAACACCTTGCCAAAACACGTCCGAGCTCATCCCACAGTTGGATTAAGGTCCAGGGAGCAAGAACACCATTGTAACAGTTCAATGTTCTGCTCGTCTAGGAAACGTGTTGTAAACTGAGCTGTATGGGGGCTGACATTGTCCTGTTGAACTGTTTACATCAGGTCCAGAAAGTGTTCCATGTCAGCATATTTCACTGTTGTGTCAGTTTTTCAACTGCTTTGTCAATGACATGTTTTTAGAGTTTTGTTTGTGTTCAGCTTTTTGATTTCAGTAGTTAGTAAATGAGAAAAAAGGGTTTCTGATATCATCTAATCACTTTGTGTTGTTTATTTCAGTTTGTTGGGCATAGACAAGTTACTTGTATATGCAGTAAATGAATGGGCTCAAGACATAAAGAGTAGACAATTACCTGGTATACTTGGTGGTGTTGGACCCATGCATTCCTTAGTACAATTAGGTAAGTAGTGAAAGAGGGTACTGCAGTGTGGCCATTTTGTGGCCCTGGTGAATTTGGCATACATTACAGAATAAAGTGTAGCATCGCATGCACTTTATTCTATAAGGCTGCCAAATTTATCAGGGTCACAAAATGGCCAGTGTTCAAAGGTAATAAATAATGCCCAATCTTGTGGCGTGTGATAAAGTACTCAAGCAGATGGGTGTAACCCTATGAAGAATTTAGCTGTGTAGGTTTGATAATAATGTCACTGAATGAATGAAGGTAAAACTAGCCCTTACTCAATTACTTATTCCAACTTATTTCATCAGTGTTTGAGACCACTATAAACCATGTATCTGTATGGGGAGCACTTTCAAAGGCACTCTTATACAAATAAGCTTCAACCTCAACTGTTATTATTTAGTAATTCCATCCATATAACATTTTGGGTACAGATGTTGCGTGCTTTTCCAATGCAAGTTGCTTTATATAGAGTTTGAAATTTTTTTTATTGAGTAAAAAATGCTAGCAATAGCATTGATGCCTTTCTATTGTCACTGTTAAAGTGTTCACACCACAAATCTGTTTTATTTCAACAGTTCAAGGCATGGTAGATTTGTTTAGACTTCCTATTGAGCAGTATCAGAAAGATGGCCGCCTGATGAGAGGTATCCAGAGAGGAGCCAATTCTTTTGGTACATCTACTGCAATGGCTTGTGTGGAACTCACTAACAGGGCAGTTAGAGTCCTACAGGTCAGTTCAATTATTTTATTCAGTTACTTTATTTTCTGCACAAAGTGGCATTGAATTATTTTCAGTTTCACTGTACTTTTTAAAGACTGTGTTATGAATAATATGTACAGTGCACAAATATTCCTGAAGGGGGTACTGACCTTATATGGTGGTATGGGTATTGCGGCCCCCAGTTTGCACCTCTTCTCCAGTTCTTTAGACTCTGTTGAAGCATATTCTGTTCTTAAGACTCCCAAATTGCCAGAATTTTAGCTCCTTAGCTAAAAATGAGGGAAAATGTGGGTTTTTTTGCAGCTCCACTTTCTGTAATTTGACCCAAAATTCAGTTCCCAAGACCATAAAATTGGTCCAAAATTTAATTCCAAAGACCAAAACCCAACTTTTGCTAAAAATTTCAGTTCTCAAGTACCCCCCAAGTTAGGTGCTACCAAAACCAAAGTTGAGTGTCTCCCCCCCCCCAGGAAAAAATTATTTGGATAGTATGTGTGGTAAACATGCATGGAAATGGGGAGATGGGAATGAAAAGGTATTAATTAAATAAAAGTATTGTCAACATTTTTGTGGTGGCCAAGTTAGCATTTGTGTTTTCAGACATAATGTTAAGGTATGTGTTTATATTTTCCCCCAGACTGCTGCTGAAACAGCCTATGATATGGTATCCCCCGGACCCAGTGTGACCCAGCGTGCTATTACCTATGGCCCATTTGGGCAGCAGAGACTAGCTAGACAACCAACAGACTTCAGGGAAGGCATGGCTAATGCAATTACAGTAGTTAGAGAGGTAAGGAATATCAACTTTGTAATTTACATAGCTTACAAACACATTGGTTTATGGGATGGTGCCAGGATCACAAACACTCAAAACTGGGAACATTTTTGACATTGAGCATATTTATAATGAAATGTGATGAGGTATTGTTTACTTCTAAGATATTGAACATGGCAATTCCAGAGATTGCAGCAAACAGGCTTTTAAGCAAGCACCAAGTTCCTTGAAGTTACTGATAGAAGCATGTAGTCAGTTGATCTCTGAACAAGGGGTAGCACTAACCTGTGTTTTGTGGTCCTGGACCACCAATTTTAACATCTTGGACACTGAAATTTAACTGAACAGTGAGGTAGTAAGGATTGTAGCGCCTGGGGAGAAAGGATACGGAAGGGTGCCCCTACCCAATTCCTGAGGCAATTAAGTGCAGTGCATGCAAACATTGGTGCAAATACGCTAATTTGTCAAGTGAAATTTCGGTCTTAAAATATGTTTTCAAATAACTATTCAGGTTGTAATGCATGCTTGACTTTTATCACTTCGAGGTACAGAATTAATCTAGGGCGCTTAACTGGTTGATTTGATGCCTCGATAAGAAGGTGTCTGGGCTCTCATCCCCTTGGCTATGCCACTGCCTCTAAAATCCTACATTTGAACAATTGAAATGTGGTACATTTGTTTTTATCCCCCTGCCTTGAAAAGCAGAGGGGGATATTGCGAGGGTGCGAATGTCCGTATGTGTATGTTCCAGTTTGGTTAGGTTTTGGTTAGGTTTTCGTTTTTCGTGTCTCCTTCGAAAAGTTTAAGTCCGATTTAAACCATTATCATGTTTTGGGGAGTCCAAGTGTGTGAAAATATCGGATCCAAAACATGATAATGATAAAATTGGATGATTTACGCCCAATATTAATTGGTCTCGCTATGAGTTTTAAATATTGGGCTCGACTGCGTCTCGCCCAATATTTTTGCAACTCATAGTATATCAGACTTGGGGTTAAGGTGCAATAGGGGTTCCTTCATGTGTGGATGATGTCAAAGGTCATCTGAGGTCATGTTCCAGACTTCCATCTTGCCAGGGGGATGACGCAAGTTTACTTGCTGTATTTTTATTTATTAAGTTTAACTTTCTTCCACTATCTCAAACAATGTAGATTTTTATTTCTAACTGTTACGTTTCTATTTTTAGGGCCTTGGGGACACTGCTAATGCCATCGTACAAGTAGCAGTGGAGGAACATGAACACAAGGGTGTATCAGGAGCAGTGGGTGGCATACTGAGACAGATACCACCCAGCGTCATCAAACCGCTCATCTTAGCAACGGAAGCCACCTCAAGTGTGCTGGGTGGCATGCGTAATCAGATGTTACCTGATGCAAGGAAAGAAGATGCCGAGAAATGGCGATCAGAAGATAAATGAGGCATGGGTTCTCACAGTAGTCTTCAGACAATTTTGTTCCTTTATGTAACAGGCAAAATATAATATCAGTATCTTCCCTTTCAGAGGATGAATTTCATCCCAGGTCCCTCTTGATTGTCAATGCAGGTCACGATAATTGTGAAGTATAGTTATCAAACCTGCTAATATTGACATCCCTGTGCAAATATCTGAGCTTGACTGATAAGTCCTATGTAGAATTTATTGATGGCTAAGATAAAGGTTATCTATGGTATCTCCAATTTTCCTCTTTGAATTATGACAGGCAACAAAGTTTGAAATTGCTATAGTCGGAGACAGAATTGGTTGATCAATTCTGCATTTTATATGTTAGTAAATCAATCAGCATTGCACATGCTGTGATTGGGACATGTACCTTTTTGTTTCATATTGAACATTTGTTTAAGAAGTTCTGTTATTTAGAGTACAAGGTCTTAAATTGAGCTCACTTAGCTCTGCAGCGTCAAATTATGTAAGACGCACCATAGATCGTCTAATTCTGTTCCCAACTATATGGGATGTTTAGGATTGATGTCTGGTATTCACATAAATGTGGATTTCTTGAAGGTATGTATGTGGTCATTGCTAAATTAGCCTATTACCTACCTATGTGTAACAAGTGCAATTTAAAATGTAATGACAATGTGCAAGACAGACTGGTTTTGTGCAATTAAAGAATTGAAGGCCCTATCAAATTAAAAGTCATTTTTCTTTGCATTAATGTGAAGGGATTGGCAGGGCTATTATCTGCAATTACCCAGAATGCATTTATTTTGAGCAGATGACATCATCAACCTTCGATCATGTAACCGGGAGAAAAGTGTCTGGAATTTCATCAGTTGTCGAATGCATGCATAGCTGTTGGTGAGACATCAGCTTACTTTACACTGCATAGAGAGGAATATGAAATTGGTGTATCAAAACGCTTTGTGATGAATTGTTCATTATACATGGTGCATTTACAGATACCTGGGAACCTGGGCTAGAAGTAGCCCAGATTCACTTCAGCGGTTTCATTGTTTTAGCGCAATGAAGCTGAACCATTGCTAAAGCTAGCGAGACTGGCCAGAACCTGCCCTTGATTTCTAGACATAATGTCTCGCCTCTAAGCTGTTTTTGTGTTGCATGCCCTAAGGCAGGAAGACACATAGGGATCCAAGGTCACATACCAAGGTCAAAAGGCCATGTGAGGTCAAGTTGTAAGATGGCTGAAAATGTAAAATTGACCTCATTTGAAAAGTTGAAGTTCAATTGGAACCAAACTTGAGTCATAGTTGCACAACGGGATTCCCTCATTTGTTGATGAGGTCAAGTCACATACCAAGGTCATGTGAGGTCAAGTTGTAAATTGACCTCATTTGAAAAGTTGGAAGATAGGGTGTTGGCTAAAGTGAGGTCAGAGGTTAACAAATGGTCATTTGATGTTATTGAAATATATTCAAAATTACTATTTCATCAATAGAATTCAATGGATTTCAATGCATCTTGAATCTGTGGTTGGGGGGGGGTTCTTTACAAGTTATTAAAATTTGAGGTCAAAGGTCTTCTTATCGTGTCCAAACACTGTGGTTCTCAAATATGATCCAGCCAGAGATGGGTACAACGTCTGGCTGCTTCACTGAATTCCGCAAGGTCCTTGTTTGTGCATTGTTGCTCCAGCAGTGGGCAGACCAAGAGATGTTCCATTGTCTGTGGTGCTGTCAAAAGGTCAAAGGTAATGTAGGGGCATTTGAGGTCATTAATTTTGGAAACAAAAGTTAACATTTGGCCATTTCTTGCACGTTTTGATGAAACAAGAACATAGGTATTGGAAAATGTGTATATGTGTCTGTGAATGAAACCTATCAAATGATACCCCAAAATATTAAACATTTTCCTGAAGTCTCTGTGAATGCACCTTTTAAAGAAAAATGATTTTAAATTCTAGAGGGTCAATAGATTGAACATGATGAATGAGTAATTGTAAGGGGTGCTGTGAGCTACATAAATATATTGCATTTGTATAACTGAGAAGTCAGTGCTAAAATCTATGGTGGAAGCTGCCACAACAATGCAACAGTAATTGAGTGATGTGAAATAAGCTTGCTAGTACCGGTCTATTTATACTGCTTTGTAAATATTGTAATGTTTACATTATGTATAGAGAGGTGTATGTGTGTGAAATACATCTCTAGATGGAGTGGAGTGAAATGAGAATGAGGGAAATGAAAGGTGCTGATTTGTTAAAAACCAAGACAATATTAATCAAGTATTAAGTGAATCCAAATTTTGTTTTCAATATGACCTTTGATGATATCACAAATATAGCCGATACGCTTGATCTGTATGGTGATTTGGTATTGAATTGGATGAAAATGCAGAGTGAATGTACAACTCTACCATTACTCAGTTTTGCCAATCCTTATGATGATATCACAAATATTTCATCCGTTGTTAGTATACCCAAAAAATAACATGACATGGTATTGAATTCAACTATTCTATCATTACTCAGTATTATGCATCCATATGATATCACAAATATAGCAGATATGTTTGACTGTGATTGTTAGTGTACACAGAATAACCTTATGGTAATTGAACAAAACATTAAAAAGGGTCATTTGATGCATGTCTTGCAATATTATATGGGGTGTAATTCACTCTTGCCGGTTTCACACAAGCGGGTTTAAACTTTAATCCATGGTTAAACAGGGTTAACCCACCACTGGTTCACCCGCCTTTGTGAATACCGTCCATGAGTTACAATGTCTCCTCCAACCATAGGCCTGCAGATTGATGAGCCTGCTTTTGGGGGTGAACTGGCAACTCTCGTACTACAAGCTAATTTTGATATTTTTAGAAACTGTAAGGCCCACCTATCTCGCAGATAAAAATTGCCCGAAATTCCTCTGGGGGAACATGTTTAAGGACGTCTCAAAATTGCCGCGCATTTTTGTGTATATTGTGGTATTAAACTTGATTGCAATGACAACATTAAGGCTTATTTTAAAGGTTTTTAATTAATGTTTTTGACATTCTACACTAGGTTGTAATACGCGTGAATAAAATTGATACCAAAAAAAGTACCAACTTACCTGTAGGATACGTCCTAAGTGGTGCGTGGTCCACAAAAGTGTATTTCCTAACACACACACATAGCAAAAATTCAAGGTCGCACTAAAAATATCAGATTGTCATCCAGTTTCTCTAAAATATGTCAAACATACAAGTTTCTATACAGAGTGTGTTTCCGTGCTATATTCTGCAGAACATTTCAAAAAGTACTGTATAAATAATATTGGCAATGAAACCCCCCCCACCTTTTAGTACCAATGACTTTGAAGTGTCCATTCCCATTTTTCCCCCGTTAAATTTGACCAGAGAGGGTGTCTCAACAATTGCCCTTGAAGCCCACCATGGAATGTTGCTCCGGTGCGCATAAATGCCAAAAACTTGAGTAAACAAGCTCCCGTTAATCATTTTCCATCCTTTCCGTCATTTTAGCAAAAAAATTTGACGGTAGCACCCTTCACCACCTGTGGTTATGGTACTACCGTCCACAGTCGAAGGGTGGAGGTGGGGTTTGCCACCGGTATATTTTATGGTGCATTTGTTTAAATATTATGCACAGCATTGGCTCTAAAACTCTATGTTTATGTAAACTATTCAATTGATTTTTCAGAGCTTACCAAACAAACAAGCCAGCATGAACACTCTCGATTTCCTCTCGCTATTTTAGCGCAATATCGTATTTTCGCCTATTTTCTTTCTGCATGTGGAAAATGCCAATATGCCGACTCGCAGACTTTAGGACGTCATCGTGATCCACACTCAGTAAATGTTAGTGTTATTTTGGTGTCAATGGAAAGAAGAGGACCCTATCTACCACGGTTATCAATAAGCATTGGGTGGGTTTTTTACAGTGGTACAATAAACCTACCCCCCCCCCCACCCCGGACGACGAGGGTTAATGCTATAGCCCCTAGATCCAAGGTGATCCCTTTTCTGAATTTGAGTTGCCATCATCATCCACCCCTCCCCTCATGTTTGAACTAGCTATAGCATGATGCAGTACACATCCAACTTACGCATAATATTTCTCTTCACATATGAATTATGGGTCTGTATTTAAATTACAGACCAAAATTACCCGCTATTGTTATAGAATATTATGCCAGTATGTAGAATTATCATGTGTGTAACCTTAGCTTAGAGCAGTGCAGGTACCCATCACAACACGGCATAATTATGCTCAAAATATGAAATATGGGTTCCTTTATTAATTCAGACCAAAATCATCCGCTGTTATAGAATAGTATGCCCAGTATAGTAAGATGTTATGAGTCTCTTTTAACCCTTTCAGTGCTTTCCACTACCATCTATACCCTACAATTCTTTTCCGGAATGACTACCAACCGACCGATCGCTGCAAAAAGAAAGAGGTAACGTTATTTTCTTATTAGATCATTGATTGTGCCTTTAAATACTTTAAAAATACCTCAAAAATTTGAGATTTTTGAAAAGTGGAAAAATGCAGTTTAAGGGACGTTAGGGATTAAATTGATATAGCAAAAGAAGAAACCAAGAAATCCCTGGCAAATCAAATCTGAAGCTAACCTTAACTAAAGGATAGTTAGTGGTATGGGAGTAACTATATAAAATAAAATTATGCCAAGTGGGCAGCATTTGTTTTTGTGTTCAAGTGCATCTAACAAGTGCTAAAAATTTGTATATTTTGTAACCGTAGCGTAGTTTTGATCAGCATTGTAAGATTCCTCTAACAGCTCCCGACTTCACTTCTGTGTAAAAAAGAAATCAAAGAGATAAATGGCCTTGCCTAAAGCACAATACGAGACCGATTCGGAATTCGAACCCGCATGCCTTCAGAACATGATTGGTCCGTTCCATCCACAGACAAGTTTTAACGAGGCGGCGCGGGTCTACTTGTGTGACTTTTCTTTTGTTAAATATACACACGTGAAAATGTTCATTAAATTAAAACTTTTTACAGTTATTTGCACGTTTTGAGTCCCGGCTAACAGTCAAAACGCCGTTATTTTAAGATCATTTTTAACATAGTGGCACAGCAAGTTGCAAATTAGTCATGATGGAATAGCAAAACATAAGAAATGGAGTCACACAAGTATACCTCAGTTAGCCTCACACCATGCCCTCAATCTGAATTATCTGCAATCTGATGTATACAGGAAATCTGTACGACCCTTGGGTGCTTTTACTTAAAGATTACTATAATTAAAAGACTATGACAAATGGTAATAAAAAGAAGCTTTACTAAGTATTTGTCTTTGAATTATGGAAATCAACCTTTAAATATTTCTGTCTTAAACATGAAGAGTATGAACTGATATACGAAAATACTGGAATACCATGGTTTTGATCTTTTCTTTAAAATTTTGAATGTATCAAAATTTCTTGATCGCTTAAATTAAAAAGAGAGAGATAGGCACCCATCTTATGTGTACACACGTACGCCCTCTTTACCACCCACCTCAACCGTTTTTGAATTGGTATGTTGAAAGCGGATTTCAATTTGTTTAAAAACTACCAGCAATAAGCGTTTCCCTGGGATTTTATGAGAAAGGCACTTACTTAGGACTGAGAAATAAGTAGTGTACTCTATGCACAGATTTTTTACACATATGGGTTTCCAGAAGCTTTAAACTGTGGACAGGTACCCTTCCTTACAGTTTAAAAATGCCTATAATGTGCCAAAATATCCTAAATTTTCATATCTGTAATGGTTAATGTGCGACTCTTTAACGGCTTTTATGCGCTCTTATCATTTCTCTTCTGCAACAAAGGCAGCCCTTGTTTACCAATAGTATGTGTGTTTGATGTTTGGTGGCGTTGGTCTGTATGTGTTGTCAAATGTTTTCTGGATATCTGTGCTTGTACATGTGCGAGCGTGCGTGGTGTGTTTTGCAATATGCTTACATGTGGTTTGTAGTATTCGCTTTAAATTTTTTACTTCTTCTTTTCGCATTTCATACTAAACATACCCCCCCCCATCATCCAACAATTTGAAAAAACCCAAGAATAAAACATGCTTTATATATAAGTTACAAATCTGAGACTGTAATATTCTTGTGGACCTTGGTTATAAAATAGCTATAATAATAAGGTTATGAAAAATAATCTTCACTATTTAAAAAATAATAACATCTAAACCACTTATAAAATAAGTTTGCAGTATGTATTAATGTGAAATTAATTTAAAAGTACTTTTTTTTCTGCACAATTTATCTAATTCAACTATAGAAACACATTTTTATATTAGCCGCCATATTGGGAAAATGCCTCTCTAGTCTTTAAAATATAATCTCGAGATAACTCAAAATACATAAATGTTGAACTAGAAATGTATATTTCCATAGTTATGGCCCAAAATGTCTTGCAAGCTGACAGAATGAGTCAGTACCCCGCAAGAAAATGCTAAAACGAGTGCATTTTGGGCAGAGAGCCATTTTGAATGACGTTATTTGCATATGTTCCCCCACAGGAAATTTTTGGGCAAATTTTATGTTTGTGAGATAGGTCAATGACCCCATACTTTCAAAAAATACCAAAATTAGCTAGTAGTACAATAGTTGCCAGTTCCACCATTTCTAAGGCACTTTTTTGGCCATTCTCTCATATCACTCTACCAAGGACAAAACAGTTCCGTGGGTTGTACTTGTACATACCTTGTGTGATCTGGGTTCATATATCATACCCAAAAAAAAACACAGGGAGTATTTTCTAATGCATCGGTGAATGAAAGCTACTGAACTGTGCCAATGGGAATTGAGATTTTAACTAGCTCATAGATGATTGACCTGTGGATCGTCGCAGTACCAAGAGGGAATGCCCCAAGAAAAGGCTGATCTCAGAAGAAAATGGAAATTCCCAAGCAAAATGCATTTTATTTTATAAAGGTGCATAATCATCTTTTCTTTTTGTATTGATAAGTTTTTGTACACCTCCTCTGCTATGCAAATTAATCAACCACCCAAAAAAATTGGTTGAATGAAATTTAACTTTCTTCAAGAATCTAAACATATAATGCATTAAACATGTGGGCCAAAAAAAGGATGGTAGTTTCTTGCTTTGTTTTAATCATTGATCTATTATAACATTTTTAAGTACACCGAGAAGAAATGCATAGTACACACCCAAGCTTCGCAATTCCATGTGTACCCTTAGCTCTATTCCAAGGTAACCCCTTGATGCATTAAGTTGATGCAGACCCTACACTATAGTCCCCCATTTATCTTCCTCGAGTCAGTGATATCAAACACTTTCCATACAGATGTTTGTGTTGGTTAATTTTGGCACCACCTTTAGACGCACTGTGGTTATGTTGGTGTTTTGATGACTCACTGAAGGTAAAAGCACTATTTGTGCACAGGCAACTATGTTTGCTAAGGCATACCCTTTAAGTGTACTCTGTAGTTGCTTGCTAGGTGACTGACAAGCTGCAACAGGCATGCCACCGGTAGTGGAGTACCTTCCCAGGTACCTGGCCCAAAGAGGGTGCCAAACATTACAATGTGTTTACCCTTTTTTCATCATTTTTGAACTAAAATAATCACACAAAGAAAAGCTCAACGCTCATTTGCACTTTCCCCGTGGGGTGACTAGTGGATGATTACTTTACTTTTGCGGTCTGCAATGTTGTACCCATGCGGTGGGTACTCTGTGGCTACTTCTTAGGTACTCCTTTAAAGAATTTGGTTGTGTATGACGTTTATATATAATTTTACTATTTAGTCTGAATAAATTGTTGAAAATTGGGCAGAGAGAGAGAAAAGAAGCCTTTTATCCTGAAAATTCCAATTTAGGATGTGTGGTATTTTGTATAGCAAACAATTTTAAAAATCAGAATAGGTCAAGTTATGCCAATATTGCATTTTTGGGTCTTATTTCATGTCAGTGATGACATATCAAGCATTGATATATGAGATAAGGCATATTCTGTTTTTGGCAAGGTCTTGCTTGACATGGGACAGATTCTATAAAGAGGATACATACTGCATTTGTGTTTGGAATGGAATTGTCCTATTTTTTTGTTTTTCACTATAATTCAACATTTGCAAGATTAACACGAATATCAGCACAATTTTGCAATAGATCCACATATGATTTCACTTAGGTTACCCAATCATTACTCAAGTTATATGTACCCAGAACTGCTTCCAGTGCCATATTGTGCATATAACAAATGTCATGTGCAATTTGTGGAACAGGACCAAAAGTGGCACTACCACACTTTCATGCTATTTATTTGTTACATGTTGGGTTTCATGGGGAAAGATGTTTTTTATTCTTTTGTCTGGGATTATGTGAAGCACTGCTGTAGTCCTTAGTCTTGTAACTCATGGATTGCTGGTTTGAGCATCTCTTTAAGATTAATCTTAATGAAGGAGGTGGTCCTGCAGACAAATTGCAGACTTGTAATATTGTGGTAAATGTGTCCAGTATTCCAGTTGAGTGTGGTTGTGTGTCGATATGAATTGCTTTATGTAAAGTGATGTGTTTAGTAAATATTCTATTCAAAATTTAGCCATTTGCCAAAGGATAGTTAGAATGCTGCAAATATACTCTTTTCATTTTTTTTTGGAACAGTCCAAAAGGAAATCAAAGGAACTGCGGTTGGGTGTATTAAGGTTGGTTTACTACATTTGAAAAGTCCTAACAAGATCCCACAGAGATGGTTTAAAAAAATAAAGCAACAGCTATTTGGGCAACTAGGTTCTCATATGAGATAATTCTCATTGTAATAGATTAAGGAAAGAAGCAGGACAGGAAAACCAATCAAACAAAAAACAACCTCGTAAGGAGGAAGATCCTGTGTTCTATCAGGCAGGATTGATTGCCAACTTTTATTTCAAATGGAAAAATACATCTGTATATTTGGCACCCGGACAACTACTTGATCTTGGAAGGACTAATTTGATCTTGCTAAATCACAAGAGTGAATGATCGGTGTGTCTTACCGTTTGGTTGACATTTAGTTAAAATCAGTATAAACCCATGTTTCAAGGTCATTCCTAGGGACAATGTCTCATTGAAGATCCAAAAAATATACTAATAGAGCAGGAGTTGATTTCATAGAGGCTTTATTGTAAGAATATTTGTTTACCTCCACCACCAGAAAAGGTTTGACAACTTGGGTAGTTAGTCTCTCAAATTGTGTATCTGTTTGTCAATAGGGGCAATCAATAAGGATTCAAAATGTATGGTTTATACATGGCCCCTATGAAAAAAGGGGAGCACCAATTTGAGAGGACTTACTACAGCGTTGAGATAGAGGGTCCAACTAACTACCAAGGTGTCAAACTTTTCATGTAGTAAGGGGTAAACGGTGTTTGAACGGGTTTGTGCTCCTCCTCTATAAAAACAGGAAAGATTGGTTTGAGTGTCTGTAGAGGGTCCCCCAAGGACTGGTTGTGAAAAACAAAATTTTGCTAGTGGTCTATCCACAAAATCAGGTTGATACTATAAAACTGATGTATGTTTTAAAATAATTGAAAGTTAACAGAAGGTCCTATTGAAACCCAAACAGTAAACAATATCAATTTTACAATTACCACCATACTTGCACCCGATTAACGAATTTACATAACCAACTACAAGTCATCAAAAATATTTTAATAACTAAATGCAATAAGTTTGTTATAAAAACAAAAAGAAATCCACACCCCCTCTGTTATGGATCAGGCGAGTACGCGCTCACTGACCTGATAACGAAAATATACCCGGTAGTCGGTATCCTTTGATCTCTCTTTAGTGGTATGAAATAAACGTCCTTATTAAAAAAGTTTGTAAGACCTGACTGCATTCTAAGGTTGACTTCTTTGGTAGTCAGTCGTCTCAAATGGTGTCAACTTTTCAATAGGGGCAAACTACTCCAAACTATTGTCCGTAGTCATAAGAATTCAAAAAATAATACTTTGGATCAATTATGACCATTGTTTTGGAGTTACAGGGTTACAAAGGTCCAGTATTTTAAATTGGATATGTTACCCTGGGATTTTTTGGAACATTTAAAACTACATTACCTGTTAACTCCAACAAACCAACTGGTCATAGATGGTACAAGCTATACATTTTTTTAATCCTTATGACTAGATGCACATTAGGCATTGAGAAGCATTTTAAAAAGATTGACCCTATTGAAAAAGTGAGACCACTCAACTACCATGCATTGATAATAGAGGGCTTCTATTATTAAATTACCAAAGATGTCCACGCTTAGACCGGGTCAACAGCATTCGTGCCCCACGAGTCTGTGCTCTCGCTATATAAAGCATTTTACTAGAAGTTACTGTACAAGTTACAAAAATTTTCAGCCAAAAAAATTATCGCCGACTTCTCATTTTTCTAGTAAACAAATAGAGAAATTGAAAATAATATTTCCTCTCAATAAATCTTGAATTGGACAGTATATTAAAAGCTAGAATTTCTGCCCTTTGATTAAGTGCTGGAATAGACATAATTATTCCCCAAACCTTCTTGAAAAATAATAGGACACGTTCTTTATTGTTCATGAAAGAGTATTTACAGTTACTTTGGACAATCTTGCTATAGCATCTAAAAGTTGTTTACAAGCCAGGTTGGCCCAAAGGATATATATCATTATAAATTTTGGGTAGAAATTTGTTCCAGTACAACATTACAAGAATACCTCCAATAGCTTGCAAAAATTAGTACTGCTGTTTCATTCAAATTACATATTTTACAGGGCTATTTACCTTCCTCGAGTCGGTGACTTAACATATTTCTGCCACGCCTTCACAAACGCACTCGTGTGTACGTTGGTGATGCCACTCAACGCTTGCGACGTCAGACTGACATCACCGACTGGGAAGCACTATAAGCATAGATTATGAAAAACATTCATTTGTCTTATTATCACACAAGCATGATCTTTGTCAGTGCCTGTCAGTAAATTATGCAATGCAACTTAAGCTATTATGTCTTTTGTGGTTTGGAATTGCAAATGGCAATGACGTAGCAAAGGGCTGAAAGTCCTTGCTTAAAATATGTAACTAAGTTATCTTAACAGTGTTGTAAATATGAGGCATAATTCTTAAACAAACAGACCAATAAAATCGACGAATGCTACCAAAACTTTTGTCACCAGCTGAGTATTTTATTTTATTAGCCTCTCAAGGTTTTATGCCGTCTTGTCACAAGGTCAGGTCCAATCTACATTGCAGTTAATGTTACAAAGGAAGTCAAAATTTGGAGTGAAAAATCACTTTCAAGGAAAAATAAGCTCAAAATTATGCAAATCCCAAAACCGTTGTATTCCACACGACATTGCATCAAAAGAGAGTGATTCTCAATGACATTAAACTGAATGGACTGCGTTACGGGTAACCATTCTATTCTTTTGTTCCTAACCAATTAATTTAAAAAACCGGCAAAACTTTATTTTTCAAAATTTATCCTTGAAACCTGGCAATATGCACAATCAGGATTACAAATTTCTACATTTGAGTAACAGCATTAAACCTTTGTAGCTGACGGACTGAGATGATAGCTAGCACCCATAGACAATATCTGTAAAACAGCATTAAATACATTAGCCCAATGGAAATCATTAACCCAGTCATTTTAAAATACTATTAAAAATCCATGCACAAGCAAGAAATTACCTTAGCTGATATAAATTTTGCACACGGTGGTAGTTTTGGACCACCACCCTGCTCAGGAGGAGCAGGTTCGCCCTCCCTAAACTCAAAAGGGCAGCTATTGATTTTTTCTCTATTCTTATTTGGAGTTAGAATTTTACCTCTAACCTGGAAAAATAATGCAAATTATTTAAATATTTTAAGGGACAAGCAGTAGCGAGATTCGAACCCGAGGACACTGTATCATTGAGGTCAGCTACCTAACAACAAAGACCATGCGGAGAATGGTGTGCCAGATTTGCAATTCTAATCCTGATAACATTTACGGATAAAACTGCACTGTTATTGTTGGTCAGCATTCAATATTAATGAATAGCTCGGCTCTGGAACATTTGCCACAACCTATGCTCAGGACCAGTGGCGGTCAACATGCTCACACTTGCGATATAATTTGATTGTCAACAAATATAGTTCACTTGCCATTCTAGCGGATATTGTAGGGCACAAATGAAAGTGCTATTAAACAAAGCAACGCGTCATTTTTGGCTTGCAAGTGGCAATCTATTATCTCACGCTAGTGGCAGGCAGGAAAAAGAACAAATGAAATTACGATAACCCAAATTATTTGGGAATCTGTCATGAAAAAGCAATTGATGGAGATATTAAGTTTCATCACATTTTTCACATTTTGATTTTATCCAAAAGTTCTGGTCTAAATACGCAAACAATGAATGCATCCATTTTGGACTTCTAAAATACACATTTATTAGAATGCAATGTAATTTGAGAAATGACATCACTAACCTTCACTCATTTGACAGGGAGGGGAAAGACTCTTTTGGAGATGTCTTGCGAAGCCGGCAAATTGTGAAATCCATGTATATTCTTGCATTGGCGTAATTATCTGATTGCATTAGCAATTCTGGAACAAATTACGTAAACTTTCATTTAATTTAGATTTAAATATTCGGACCAGGCTAGCACTTGAGTCAAGTCTGTGTGTGGAGGTTCAATGTGCGTCAAAGAACGACCCTCCTACGTTAGTCTTTGAATGAGATTAGCACTCGGGTACGCCGGAAGTTGATGTCATTCCGTTGCTGTTAGGTTGGCATGCCCTAACCCCCAGTTGGCTCAGACGAATGGGAGTATATGTAACGAAGATATTTCCGACTCATTTTCCTTGATCGCATGCAACATTAATTAACCTGATTTTTCTCTGGGTAATACACTCTGATAAATCAGACCTGAAACTTAAGCATTCAGCATATTTCAGTATTTTTTGTTCAACACTTTCATGTTTAGTGTTTTGATCACTGGTTTAGCTTTTTTAAGTCTATTCTGAGGGTTAAAAACTCCCAAATAATAAATTGTCCACTTTTCAATTTTTTTGGTAACACTTGTTACACCTCTATAAAGTCTAGTGTGTCTGGGCAAACTGACGCGAGTGCATTGATTTTTGCCACTGCACGAGAAACTAAATAATTTACCTCCTAATTCGTAAACGTTATTATAGCAGACATTTTAGACAAAAAATGTGAACATGCAATGCAGTAATGGTTCTAAGGAAAAGATGCACACACCCATAAAATTAAACAATCCAATTTCCCACATAAACGTTCTAAGCGCATCATGTACGCTCATAACATATGCACAAGGCAATGACAAATATCAATGCATGATTTTTGTCCAATCATATTTCTTCTCTTATAATAAATGTTTATGAATATATAATAATATATAATATATATTATCTCCACATATTGTGAATTCTGTTAATTCACAATGTGTGGAGAATGAATGGGTGGAGTTCTTCTATCTAGCAGCCCCAGCCGAGATGCTGTTCACCATGTAGTGCCAAATGTCCCTGTCTGTCATTAAGTTGTGGATGTCAGATGGATCCTGCTGGGATGTCTCGAGTAATCACATCGATGTAGTCAAATGAACGATGACCCCTATTTGGGTATGGCAACCTCCAACATGTGACGTCTGAGTCTACTTGATCATTCGCACGATGACAGTGACCAGCAATGTGCTCGGCGCTGGGCGGCAGAGGATGAAATTGGAGGATATCTCTATATATCTGTGCCATTTATCTGTGGAGTTCAGCTCACTTTTTTAATTACTACATTTTGGCCCCCACAAAATGTTGTGGAGGGTCTATGTGATCATGCAGATAGATGCCTATATTGATGCTAGTCCGACTAAATGGATGTTTACACAGGCCGAAGATTCATTAATCCACTCTACCGACTACACAGAATAGTCAATGTACTTGGCTGTATGGTCATGTGCTGTATCCTTTTGGATAGGTTATGAATATTGCAATGCAGTTACTAAAATTATCACCACCAATATCTTGAACTCAAAGAAGTCTTTAAAAGGCACCTGTAATATACTTCTCACACTAGCATTATGTCCAACCAGGATGACAATGTTATTTTTCACAATTAGCAAAAAATATAGATTTCTTCAAATTGGCACAAAAGCAGAATAAGCAGTTAGAATATTCCTGATATATTGTATCACCAGTTAGCATAACAGTCCTGCAGGTTTCGCATTGTATCACCTCTTGCGTTGCTTCTGTAGGTTTGGTGCTGACACTTTGACTTTACCAGGTAGATTTCTTGACAGATCATTGTCCTAAATAAAGAAAATTAATAGAAAGTCTTGCTTTACCATCTAGTAATCTACAGTTATGTATCTAAGGTCAATTGCGCACCACCACCACTCCCCTACTTGTGTTGAATATCATTATTAACTGATAAATTAATGATAAATGATTAATATCCTCCTACTTAAAGGTGCAACGAGAGATTTTTGAGGCACCCAAATACTGTGTCATAATAGTTATTTCATATAGATTAGACACTATATAGATTTCTTTCCTTGTATTTAGCTACAGAAATGTCTTAAAAGAGAGAAAAAAAGTGACCTTAATTTGCTTATATTTCAATAGAAAACATAGGCTGAATTTTGTATTTGCTTCTATATGAAATGAGTAATTTCACAATTTTTGTACCAAAGAAACATTTCTCAGCTTAATCCTTTCAGATAGTAGTGTAGAATGTTATGTGTATTTGCATTTTTTTGCTAAGGATGCTTTTTTTTGGTATCATTGGATAGAATAGACATCCAGGTATCAGAAAAGTATTGGTCGCATTTTTTTCTGAAAAGCGTTTGGCCGCCATCTTGGATTTCAAAATGGCCACCATTTCCAAAGGATTTTGCCCTATATCTTTGGTTCTCAGCAACATTGGAAGTCAAACTTGGTGGCCAAACCAATGTTTTCAATACCTGGGAGTTCAAAAATATGATATTTTATCTAATGTATCCAAGCTGTGCTTTGTAACACCCCTCACCCATGATTGGGGGGGGGTTGTTATTACACCGTTTCCCATTACTCAGTCACCCTTTGAGATTTACTATAATAGGAGTCATATCATCTGGATGCTTTTTTGGTGTCATTGGATAGTCATCCAGGTATCAGAAAAGTATTGGTCGCATTTATTTTTCTGAAAAGCGTTTGACGCCATATTGGATTTCAAAATGGCCGCCATTTCCAAAGGATTTTGCCCTATATCTTTGGTTCTCAGCAACATTGGAAGTCAAACTTGGTGGCCAAAACTATGTTTTTAATACCTGGGAGTTCAAAAATATGATATTTTATCTAATGTATCCAAGCTGTGCTTTGTAACACCCCTCACCCATGGTGTGTGTTTTTTTTTTTTTTTTTTTTTTTTTTTGTACCAAAGAAACATTTCTCAGCTTAATCCTTTCAGATAGTAGTGTAGAATGTTATGTGTATTTGCATTTTTTTGCTAAGGATGCTTTTTTTTGGTATCATTGGATAGAATAGACATCCAGGTATCAGAAAAGTATTGGTCGCATTTTTTTTCTGAAAAGCGTTTGGCCGCCATCTTGGATTTCAAAATGGCCACCATTTCCAAAGGATTTTGCCCTATATCTTTGGTTCTCAGCAACATTGGAAGTCAAACTTGGTGGCCAAACCAATGTTTTCAATACCTGGGAGTTCAAAAATATGATATTTTATCTAATGTATCCAAGCTGTGCTTTGTAACACCCCTCACCCATGATTGGGGGGGGGTTGTTATTACACCGTTTCCCATTACTCAGTCACCCTTTGAGATTTACTATAATAGGAGTCATATCATCTGGATGCTTTTTTGGTGTCATTGGATAGTCATCCAGGTATCAGAAAAGTATTGGTCGCATTTATTTTTCTGAAAAGCGTTTGACGCCATATTGGATTTCAAAATGGCCGCCATTTCCAAAGGATTTTGCCCTCTAACTTTGGTTCTGAGCAACATTGAAAGTCAAACTTGGTGGCCAAAACTATGTTTTTAATACCTGGGAGTTCAAAAAAATATGCCCCAGTCCCCCTTTAAGATTTTCTACATCTATATTTTGGGTCATGATTTGGTGTGTGCTAGAAAAATACCTGTATACCTTTTGGTCCCCTCTATCCACCAAAACAAACCAAGAAATATACCAACATCCCACATGTCTCTATGACGTCATAAGTGTGCCCTGAAAATGCGCAATATGGGAAAGATTCTGCTAGAGCTAAAAATGCTAGAAACATGCGATTTTTGCCAGGTTTTGGCTAAAATGTTAATAAAAACAATTATGTTTACCCAAACAATAAGTTCAAATTCTATAGATGAAGTGACATGTGACGTCAACATGGGGCAATGAACAAAGTACTGCCCGAGAGTATGTGTGCGCACCTGCAGGGCTTATGCTTTTAAAAATTGCACTCAACAAGTATGATATTAAAGCTACTGGATGCTGTAGCTGTATGGACATATTCTTCGTACCTCTAACATGTCAGTAGACCAGGTGCTAACCTGTGTTTGTAAACATTGATGTCACATCATCTATATCCTCTTGGAAAAAAAACCAAAACAATATTTGAAGGTTCGCAAAAACCTCCCATTTTGAAAAGTTCATGCAACCACTGTTAAAGAGACACTGGCACATTTGAAAAATTGAGCACCCTCAAGATTTTTCAGAATTGATATTTTGGCATGGTTGTAAAGTTTTTATATACATTAGCCCTCACCTGAAATGATTATGGGTAAACAGAACGATTTTATAATTATTAATTCAGC
>JAMKCH010010109.1:0-57433 GCA_023653785.1 Ophioderma brevispina
TACCGCAGGTAAATGGCGGTCAATTTGAGGACGATGAGGGGTCAAGACAGCTTGTCAAGTGTTCATACCGTCCTGATGTCATGTCAAGATGCCGGGTGAAAATAATATACATGCATACAAAGCATACAGTGTCTTGTTTCGCCACCAATGATGTCATAGTTCGACAGTTAACCAACATACCATTCACATCATAATTTATAGGCTACTGCGGGTCAAATGACGTCACGGGTGGCCAACAATTTTGCAAGACTATTCAGAGTGGAAATTGGTGAAGACGGAGCTGAGACTGAGTGATCAGACTCAGTCATAAGACTAAGATTCTCGGTCTCGTGGGTCTGAGCTCACTGCCTATCTTTTGTTGATTTTAGTAAATTAATAAATCACTTTTTATCAATAAGAAAAATACACAAGTCCGCCATGTGTAAATCTGTGCAGTCTTCATATTCAGCACTACTAGCTACGCAGCGATCTTGTTGCGTAGGCCTATGTCGGAGGATTATTTTTACTTACCTAGGGAGTCCAGTTTTTGCGCCACTGAAGCAATTCTATAAGTGGAGGGTAGGGAGAATTAAGCGAAGTAAGCGATTTAGGCAATTCTGTGTTTTACAAATGCCGCCCCAGCCCCTTGGTTATGCCACTGATGAAGGACATACCACAATTTACTTTTGAACAGTATTTTGTAGAAACTCTGTAGCAGTACACTGTAAATGTACCGTGGAACCAAATTGTTCTTGATTAGAGTAATGGCATAATTACATTATGTGCTTCATTCTGTTAACAGAGTAAAGCACATGATACAGAATAGGTGCAAAGGGTATAATATAATTATACCCTTTACATGATAGAGAGTAGGGTATAATGTAATTATGCCAGAGTAATTGTTTTTGTGAAAAAATATACTCAAAATTAGACTGAATGCAATGGTACTGTACCATTTGAAGTAATTGTTTTAGAGTGATTGGGTTCTGCAAATAAAACTCCAAATAAAAACTAATATATGAAGTGACTTGTCTGTTATTATTCTTTTCTTAGAGTGAAATTGTATTTTAATATTTTGCTATTAAAGGTGTATTTGATGATCCCATATACTAGTAGTCTTTCCCCCACTTCATGTAGGCCCTTAACCTATTAAATTGGTTCTTGAACCAGGAGCCTTACCTCATGTTGCGATCAAAAATGGAGAAACTTTAACCAAATTGCCACTTTAACCAACAAAGGACATTTTTACCCAATTTTACCCCTACATGAACTTTAACATCAACCTCATTAAGTTCGCCCAGTGGCAAGCCAATTTCCCATTCACCCCCTTAAAACTAAATACTAACATGATTTTAAGTACAACTATACATATATAATCTTCAAGGATTCCGATGTTACCAAAATCAAATATTGCCCAATGTCCGTTTGGCGGCCATCTTGGATTAAGCGGTACGTATCGTACAAAATGATTTAGTTGAAAAGTATCTCAAATGATTTGTCTCATCACAAAAATTTGGAAAATATCAGAGATAAGGGTGAAAATGTGACAAAGGGGATTGAACTTTTGATTGTTCATTGTACAGGGGGCCCAAACTTTCAAAATGCTTCAATCTTGGCAAAATTGGTGTCAAATTGTTGGTATGAACATGAGCAATCTGGAAATGTACAGCTTCCATGATTTATGATCTTCCATTCTGGTTTATCGTTTAGAAAAGAGATGATTACTCCTTAATTCCCATACAAAACAATTTTGAAAATTGGAAACTTTACACCGAATTTTACCACCCAACTAAACATCCTAGAGCATAAGTAGTGCCTGGAAGTAGTGGTCAAAATCTCACCTGTGCATTTGCATGTGTACACTTGCTGAAAGCACCACAGCATGACATGCATTTAAAAAAAATACTACAGTGATTATAGCCTTTGGCAAAGTCTAGATTTACATGTATGACTTAGGTTTCCTCCATAAAAAATGCCCACCTTTTGGACCTTTTTGAACAAAATTTGTTTTACAAAAACAAAGCAATACCAGCACCATTTTTTTGAAAGGTGCCCCCAATTTTCCAAAAAAATTGAGATTTTTGCACAGTTGCATTGGTAATTGGCTGGTAAACTATACCTGTGAATGGTAAAGCTTGAACTTGTCTATGTATCACAAAAGAAGGAATTTTGTAATTAGAATAATAAATAATATCGGAGGTCTCCAATAATAATTCAATGGCTGTTGAAAACGTCCTTTCAATTTAAATAGCCAGGAAATTGCACCAATATGTGTCTATGCTCATAGTTGTTCAGTTGGTTCAGACAAGTCAAGTTAGAGGTCATTTTACTGAGGATGCACTATTTCTCAATGGACAGACAGAAATTTGGTGTTTCCAGCTCCTCTGTTAAATTACAAATGGATATGCTGATTCTAATTACAAAATTGCTTCTTTTATGACAAATACACACTTATGGGCATTACAATTCGCAATTTACTAGACAATTACCAACACTACTGTACAAAAATTTCTAGGGGGTAGGAAACGACCTGCTCGATTTGGGCATTGGGGATTTCCAAACGGTAATTTGTGGAACTGCTACGTGCATTTACTATGGCAATCTCTGTCTCAGTTACATTACAAAATCTCCTCTTAAACCTTATTTCAATAAATCTTAGTAATATCATGATAATTTTGGAATAAATAAATGACTTCAAAATCCGTCGGGGTTAGTGGATTAACCCCACTGCAAAAAAGTGTAATTTCCAGTAACGTTCATTTAGATTTAAATATTCGTGACCAGGCCTAGCCTTTAGTCAAGTCTGTGTGTAACCGTTCGATATGCGTAAGAGTGCCCTCCTACTGTTAAGTCTTTAAAAAAGACTAGCACTCAGGTTACACCGGATGTTGATGCCGTTTTGAATTCGCTGTTGCTGTTAGGTTGGCATGCCCTACCCCCCTTAAAAATTTCAAATTTTGAAAATTGGGGGAGCTCTTCAAAAAATGTGCTGGTATTGCTTTAACTTGCATTCTCAGACAGATCTATAGATAGGATTAGGATTCCAGAGGATTGTAAATTGTACCTCTCCATATCATTCTTGTTTCTTAGAAAATATTTTGGTATTTTTCTGGGATTAGTGCTAGACTTATCTACATAAATGAAAGAAAAAAATCTAACATTGTAATGAGACAAAAGTATTTTCCAACTTGCTTAATTTAATCAACACAAAAGAGCAATGGTGTACTACATAGTTTATAGTTCATATAATTTCACATGACATTATAATGGTTGGTTGGATTGATTGCACATTTGTAAAATAGATATTTTAAATGTTTAGAGCTGTTACATTTGGCATAATTATCTTTGTCCTTAAAGGTGCTTGTTCCGATTTTTGTGTATTATGTTCTCTACTTGATATGAGAGCCTGGCACTTGCACATACACCCCATCAAGTACCGTGGGAAACAACCTTGCGGTTTTGATGGTAGACGCAAAAATACATGTTGCAAAGCCCTATTCAATACTGTTCTAATATTGCTGGTTAACCACTAAAACGGCGGTTTTTTGTTTATATCTTGGGAATTAAATGGATTTGAGGGCTCAAATTTCAGGACGACAATAAGAAAAATATGGCCTTTCACCTGATATCAAAATCGATACTACTTCCGGGTAAATCAGGGGGTCCCAAAGACGATCGGAACACGCACCTTTAAGAGTTGTTCCTTTTAACATCTGTGCCAAATGACCAAAATCTCAGTCATCTTGGGAACAAACTATATTTCTGATGTCTCTCTTTTGGGCTTTTGGGATCTATGTTGGTTGTTAACACCACTTAATCCAAGGATATTTGTAGTGATTTCATATGGATAAGACACTCAATACATTGTATTTGGATACAGAATTGTCTTAACTTAGGGGATGACCCAATTAAGAATATAAAGTTTTTATCTGATAGAATGGCCTTCACCCCAAACCCCCATCAGTAAAGTTTTGCGCTGATATTTCAACTTCTTTTGGTCTGAGAGCTAAACACATGATTTTGTAATCCCTAGAGTACTGTGTAAAATTAATACACGTATTGGTTGACCAAAACTGGGCACACTTTTGCTCATAACACCCAAACCAAACATCCTTTAGCCCTAAGATTTTGCAGAGTAAATTTGAAAAATACAGCAAGTAAACTTGCGCGATCCCCCTGGCAAGATGGCAGTATACACAAGGTGGTTAGTTGGCACAGTTGTCAGTTGCAGGACATCAAAATTCAATAAATTGTTCTCATGGAATAATATCTAGAAATGTAGCAATTTCTGAAAAATGAAAGCCTAACCAAAGGGGAAAATGACCGCAGATGACCTTTGACCATGGTATGTGGCCTTTGACCTCAACAACATATGAAGGGACCCCTATTGCACCTTCACCCCAAGTCTGGTTTAAATCGGACTTAAACTTTTCGAAGGAGACGCAAAAAACGAAACCTTTGACCCAAGTTAGGTTGTAATTTGACTTAAACTTTTCGAAGGAGACGCAAAAAACGAAAACCTAACCAAACTGGAACTGGAACATGACCTTAGATGACCTTTGACCTTGGTCCATGACCTTTGACATCATCCACATATGAAGGAACCCCTATTGCACCTTCACTCCAAGTCTGGTTTAAATCGGACTTTTCGAAGGAGACGCAAAAAACAAAAACCTAACCAAACTGGAGCACACATACACATACATACGGACATGCGCACCCTCGCAATATCCCCCTCTGCTTTTCAAGCCAGGGGATAAAAACAGCAGCTTTCTTAAGACAACAAAATTTTGCCCACTTCCGGTGAAATCTGGGGTTCTAGGGGCGAGGCTATTAGCGATCGGTCGGACCATGGCCCTTTAAAAGTGAAAACAAAAGATGATTTTGATTAGAAATTTCACAATTTTTGTATGAAAGAAATAATTCTGTAAAATGTGAAATCTCTCGTTTCACCTTTAAGCTTTAGAAGAATACTTGTGACATCAACGAGTATAATGGTACAAGTAATGAATTAAAGGTTTGGTATGGGGTTTTTCCAACAGATGATCATGTTTTTATGCCAAAACAATTTCACTTTTGGCCCTATAATTATAAATGTCATGTTTCCTCTCTTGTTGCACTTGGAAATCTTTCACCTGCTTTTAGCACTTGCCTCACACTAACATTAATCCGAGAATCTTTTAGGTAATGGGCAAATGGATCCCAAATTTCTTTGCAACAAAGATTAATAAGCTCTTCATTGATAGAAACTGTGCTATCATCTCCTTCAGATGTTTCACTTTTGCCACGAAGATCACTATTAGTTCTTGAGCAGCCACCTGCCATACAATCTCTTTGCTCTTTGCAAACAATCTTTGCACCTGCTAACGTCCTCATGCCCTCTGAATCAATTTCGCCAGCAAGTTCAATGCCACGTTTTTTACCCGAGAATGATTTCTCACTGTCATTAGAATTCGAAGCCACTATAGGTTGGCAAGTATCAGGATGTTGTGAGACATCATCATTCTTTCTATCAGTAGTACCACAAGAACAAGTCTTCATATTTCTTGTTTCCATGTTTCCTGTACCAGAGTTAGAGATGCTAAGATAACTTGCTTGGTCTATCTGTTTACTGCTACGAGTACATTTGGTACCAACTGAAGCACTGAGAGGTGCAGCTTTCTTCCTAGATATCTCAACACCTGGAAGTGTTTCTGGAATCTGTTCTAGGCATGCTGGTAAGACCCCATCTTTACTTAGCAGTACCCTTGGAACTGCATGGTAAGCTAGCCTTGATGGTCCTCCCATGATGATGATATCGCCACTGTGCAAAAACATTGCAGTTGGCCTCTGGTCTTTTGTCTTGCCACCAAGTAGGAATATGGCTGGTTGTCCAAAACTGGAAAAAAAGTTATATTTGTTTTGAGTACAGATATAAGCATCATTAAGATTACAAACCAAAAGCTTGTTGAAGTTCTATAGATCATAAAGGTCCATTACTGTCATGGGAGCATGTGTAAGGTGGTTTCAGCTTCCTGTCTTAATGTGTTTTTTTTTTGGTCAAAAAAAGCTATGCGCTAAGGCGACGAAAAAAACAACCCATTTTACGGGCGAGCGGCCCTTTCGAGTAGGGTCGGTCGGGCAATTTTTTTCTTTTTTTAATTTTTTTTTTCTTTTCTGGAGCTCAAAATTGGCCTAAAATAGCCCCAAAATCTGAAAAATCAAGAGAAAAAATGAAAAATTTTTACAAACAAATTTTCTTAAAAATATTTGCCAAAATTGATAAATTTGAGCTAAACAGGCCCGTACGCAGGGGGAAAAGGTCCACTTTTTGCTGAAATTTTTGATAAAAAGGTCCAAAATTTCGATAAAATGTTCAAAAATTCCAAAAAAGGACCATTTTAGGGGGGTTAGGTCCACTTTTACCAAAAAAGGTCCACTTTTTCAAAAAAAAAAATCCACTTTTTCTAAGTCCCGCACCCCCCCCAAAAAAAATAAATCCTGCGTACGGCCCTGGGGCTAAAAACAGGCCGATTTTACATGATTTTTGGAAAAACTAAAAAAAAAAAAAATTATGCAAAACTGAAAAATCAGGGTCGGTCGGGCCCGTAAAACAGGGTTTTTTAGTTTCGTCGCCTAAGCGGACATTCTTTTTTATTGCAAAATGTGGCAAAATGTGAATTTTACACCTATGCGAGCAGGAAACCTTTTTTACTTGACCTTAGGGCAATTGCCATTTTCCAACACCCTAGTGAGACTAGTTCCATGTTTGACTTCAATGACCTTTCATTGCATAAAACTTATATCTGTTGATTCATATTTGACCTCAACTCTATAACACCAGAGTAGAGATTACCGTACCTTAAATTGGGCCAATCTACAAATGTTTCAACTGTAACCATTTTGGGGTCAGGGAATTAAGGCTAACGTTCCCCTCAAAATACATAGGACCTTAAAGGTGCATTTCGTGATTCCAGCACCTTCTGTTTTCTTCATTGTTCATATCCCTGAGAAAAGCTTATTCACAACTTTTTAGTTGATCCCGACCTTGGGGTTTCGTGTCATGAGCAAATGTGTATTTCCCACGGTGCCATAGACCACTATGCAATAATTTCTGTCCGTTTATGGACAGAAAATATGAAATTGTGAATTTCTTACAGATACGGCAGAATTTGCACATAAGATTAGGCACACATGGATTACTAATGTTAACGGTTCAGATGATATAAAAACCTCAACTTTTTTTAGGTAATTCAGGAAGACGAGGCTGTGGATCACGAAATGCCACTTTAATATCAATTTACCTAAACAACAACATGTTTGCCTCACATTTAGCTGCTATTACTCTCACCTGTAGGAAATAATAGGCATTCCCAAGTCAAATTCAGAATGGTCGGTATGCCCACCAAGCGCTGAATCTAAGTGATAGTAGTTCACAATGGCAGCTTGTGCCTTGTATGTGCCATAGCCAAGTGCGGTTGCTATTAGCTCTGTCATCCCTGCTAGATCGGGAGGAAAGGGAGACTGGTGGTCCTCTTGGTAGACCTTGGTGTCCCAGTTGTGGTGGTAGCCAAATGTCACCCATCGTAACTGCTGCAGTAAGCTTTTCACCTCACCAGAATTTTTAGAAGATGCTGTACTGTGGAAAGATAACATGTCAATCAGATTACCTGGTAATAGTGTAAGAAATTGCTTGTATACACACATTTAATACAAAATGACTCCAGATTCATAACAAAAAGATCATTGACTTATTCATTTGGGGGTATTTGTTAATTTGGAGGTAAGCTTTGTGAACATGCTAAACTCTGGCTTTGTCAAAATCTCTGAATGTATCTTTAAGGGGTTTGGGTCATATATACTTCCCGCCATAATTTTCCTTTCAAACTTCGCATGAATACGGTTTCATCGATATGAGTGAAAAATTCAAGAAATAAATTGGGGGTCACCGATGTCACTTTTGAAAATACACATTTTTTGCCAAAATAAACTACATAAGCCTACATAATTTTTTCAAGGACATTTTTGGTTATAGCTAAAAATTTAGCCATAATTTTGTTGTGATTTTTTTATATAAGTTGCACACTTATGTCAGCTTTCTAATAAAACAATAAAAACATGGGGTCACCGAGGTCCCTTTTGAGAAATTCATGCAAAAATCCTTATTTTTCTTGAAAAAATGACCCCCTGCGACATCTTAGTGCGTATAGCGCCGACAACAAAAACAGAATAATACGCAACATGCTGAGCGCGTATCTCTGAGTGTTGCATGACCAGCGCGTATCGACCACCCCAACAATCACCTCTGTGCTTCATGATCACATAGGACATGCAATTTAGTCTATGTATATTCAAATATTAGTGTTTCTTTTTTGTTTTCTTTGTGCTTTCTTTTAATTATTCTTTCAATTTATATTCGCTTTCACCTTTTCTATCTTTTACGTTCTGCATCCGAGTTTCATGTTTTCATAGTTTTTGGTTCATCCTATATTCTGCAGTTTGTGGCATCACTCCCGTTTTAGACCTTTTATATTAGGGTTTTGATAGATTTTATCTTAAAAGACCGACATGTCAATGAGGATTCTTTACCAGTGACCTCTCGAATTTCACAGGAATATTTTAAATAAAATAACTATATTAAGGTGAAAAGGTAACAATATTCGAAGGGCTCACAGTCCCCACAAATAAGCAGCAAAACATGTTCCACCACAAATGAAAGCTAATACCGAACCTAAATTCGGAACATTAGGTAAGCATGGTAAGCTAAAAGCTTTTTCTCTATCTGATTATAAAGTACGGATTACCAAAAATAATAAAAATAATGCATACACCCTAAAAATATTTTCAACAACGGGGTCATTTTTGACCCCGTTTTGAGTCAACTATGCACCAACTAAAAATGGGGTTAAAAAGTTGACCACTTTTGTGGTCAAAAACGTGTGAAATGACCCTTTTGTGGACCCCATTTTTTAGTCGTGCATAGTTGACTTGGCGTTTTTAGTATATAGGCACGAGGTCTCGTATCGGGCTTGACTCGCATATTATTATAATGTAGGCCCTTTGCGTATTGTCCCAAAACACTATAGGCCTACTATCAAACTAAAAATTAAAAAATATATAAACTGTGCATTTTGTGAGATATTTTGATTTTATTTTTTAGACCGGTTCCTAAGCTAAATCCTCTTTTTTATTCCATCCAATTTGATGCACCCTAATCAGAGATATTGTCAATTGAACACAAAAGATAAAATACCATTTGAAGGTTCAAGAATTTAAAGAGGCATGACTGATTTAAAGGTGCTTGTTCCGATCCATGTCTATTGTGTTCTCTACTTGATATGAAAGCTTGGCACTTGCACATACGCCCCATCAAGTACCGTGGGAAACAAACTTGCGGTTTTGATGGTAGAAGCAATAATGCATATTGTAAAGCCCTCTTCAATACTGCGCTAATATTGATGGTTAACCACTAAAACGGTGGTTTTTCGTTCAAATCTTGGGAATGAAATGGATTTGAGGACTCATATTTCAGGAGGACAATGAGAAAAATACGGCCTTTTATCTGATATCAAAATCGATACTACTTCCGGGTAAATCAGGGGGGTCCCAAACACGATCGGAACACACACCTTTAAGTCTATAAATATTTTATCTTGGTAGAATGGGCTTCACCCCAAGACCCCATCTGTAAAGTTTCGGACCGATATTTCAACCCGTTTGAAGTGAGAGCTAGAAACGTGATTTTGTAATCCCATAGAGTAGAGTTTTGGTCGACCAAAACGGGGCATATTTTTGCTCATAACATCCAAACCAAACATCTTTGGCCCTAATATTTCACAGGGTAAATTAGAAAAATAGTGGGATATTTACTGCTGAGACTAAGGGGACAGCCACAAGTCTCTGTTGGGGACAAAATGTGCAGTCAACACTCTAATGCATGGGAGGGCCAATTTCCTCTCCCCCATTCCTCACTGCCTCCAAGATGCCAGGGAGGAACACAATGAAGAAACTAGTGTTGAACAAAGAGCAATAAAAGAAAGGATGGTCGGTGTTCAAATGCTTCAGTTTATTTTCAGCTGCCCTCAATTTCATTTTCTCCAATCTGAGCTGGTATTGCGACCGGAAAAAGCTCCCACTCACGGGGTTACATACTGATTTTCCACAAGTCGCCATCATCTGCGAAGGTCTAATGCATCCACCCCACTCGCACGCTCGTGGTTATTCATGTTTTTGCGTAAAACGCTTGCTACGCGGGATGTGCGCTCTTGTCTGTTAATCGCGGGCATTCAACGCTTCAGGCTGCGGAAGACATTTCGGAAGATATTGAGGCTTGGAACGATGCCAAAAGATGATATATGACCCAAACTCCTTAAAGACATTTAAATGTTGAACTTAAAGACTAAGAGATTTCTTGAGGATGGTGCCCTCAATTTTCTAACAAATCATGTTTTTTGCATATACATAATGCTTGTCCATATACCAGAGTCCATATACTAACCATTGTGTGAAATAACTAAGCTCAAATCAAAGTCTTTCATATTGAAATTCACAACTTTGTTATAAAATTCTGGATCCGGAATTTTGGTTATACACGGTATCCTATGGCACTGTTATACTGTGCATAAATGTTTACTGCATGAAAAGGGAAAATCCAATTCATCTCTAACTTCAGAATTAAGCATTTTAGGTGACTATCTTTACTTATAGATGACTTTTTAATTACTACACATAAAAATAGTATTTCAAAATCTCTGAGTCAGCCTTTAACTGGGACAACATGGATTGGACCCTTAATTACAGGAATAACAAAACACGCTAGGTTGTTTTTCTACCCAGCACGATGACTTGCAACACTACGGCAAACTTCTTCCATTGCTCAAGACTATCCTACCTGGACTTAGACTGTGCCATATCCCACACAGAGTCATTTTCAGTAAGAGTCACATGAGCATCCAGGTTACAAATGTTGGGCTTCTGCGGGAAGTCTTGGAGGCATCGTTTGATCCAGAATCTTTGGCAGCCAGGAAGGAAGGCGTCTTGAATGAACATGAAGCCTGTGAGTGGAGGAGAAAACACATAAAAACTGGGTGAGTTAAAACAATAGAGATCTTGAACCACTAGTTTGGCCTGCAATCACAATCACTGACAATCACTAGTGACTTGTGTCAACTATAAGCTTTCATATGATAAGTTCATTGACCCTTTGAAATCTCTACATGATTTCTGACCTCAATTCGTAGACATCTTCCTATATCTTTGATGTACGAGAAGTTGATAAGCAGACCGTATATGATGACCAGACATTCTACTGAAAAGTTGAATGATATGTCAAGCAAGTGTATACCATCTGCATAAGTTCTTAATCCCTACATGTCCTTTGACCTCATCCTGAAGACATTTTTAGGACTGCCTTAATATGCCAGTAAAAAAAACATGCAAAGCATGGAAGTGACTTGGGCATAATAGCATTCAGTGGCGTAACCAGACCTTTGCAAATGGGGAGGGGGGCAGAAGGGGTGCCGAGGCATTTCTGAGGGGGGAATTTGAGTCCTTCTCCATAGACACTGTACAAAAGGTCAGTTCATTTGGGGGGGGCTGGTGGGTGAGATGGGGCAAGGGTTCTGAGCAGGGAGCTTGTGCCCCCTGCCCCCCCCCCCACCCAACCCCTGTTGGTTATGCCACTGATAGCATTCCACTGAAAAGTGTGAACAAATTTTAAAAGTGTATGCCATTTACAAAAGTTCACTGAACCCTAACAACTTCAACATGACCTTTGACCTCAAACTAAAACTACCTTATTGTCTTAGCATTACATGCATTACACCTACCCCTTTGCAACTGCTTTGATGTGGTCAATAAACATTACATGTATGAAAGTGATCGAGCATGCTCCACTGAAAAAAAGTTAACTCCTGTGCAATACCTGCCTGGGATGTGCAGATTGGACTTTCAAGTAGGGGGCATTCGCTGAGGAACTTTAAGGAAAAAGAGGGGGTCATTTGGTGAGGAAGATGCAAAACTGGGGGTCAATCACTGAACCTCTCACATTTTGTGAAAAAAGGGGATCATTCAGTGAGGGCACCATATGCTGAAGTTCCATCAGTGAACAAGAGGGAACAAGAGGGGCTTCTGTGAGAGCATGAAATATAAATAAGGGGGTCATTCAGTGACATATGATTAAAAATGGGAGGCATCAACTGAGTGTAAAAAAAGGGGGTCTTTCAGTGACAGGTTAAAAAAGGGGGATCTTTCAGTGACAGGTTAAAAAAGGGGGTCTTTCATTGACAGCGGGTTTAAAAAATGGGGTCAATAGTGCCGCACATCCCCGTCACCTATTTTTAGAGGGTGCCCCCCCCCCGAGGAGGTATTAGTATTTAACGACACGCCAACAATCTTGTGTTTATATAGTTTCATGAAGATACTTTATTTCAAATTTCACATTACATCATGCATGTTATGAAAGAAAGACCAGTTTTAGCAGGAGGAGGAAACCAGAGTACGCAGAGAAAACCTGTGAGGCCGAGTATGGACTGGACCCAAACGCACATGAAATTGCAGGTCGGACTGATGTTCAAACCTGGGACCACATAGGTGCGAAGCCCGGAAGACCACTGCACTAACCTGACTCACCCCATAACCACTAAAAATGGAGTTCCAAATATTTAAGTTCTAGCCCTCTTCAATTCAATCGTACCATCATTCTTAGCCATGTTGCTGATTTGGCTACAGAAAATTACATATTAGTTCAAACAAGGCCAATGTGATTAATCAGCAGGAAAAACTTGTGGGGTTAAGCAGAAGTGTAGATGTATACCAAATTGCTGACAGACATCTACCAATTTTGACAGACATGCAAGTGAAGCTATAAGTCTTTCCAGTTCTAATTTGGCTACCTTAAAAATATAAGTTTTGTATTGTGATGAAAATTGTTCTAAAATTATCACCTGGCAAATTAGACAGTGAAAATACTTTCCAATCTTGCAAAGGTTTCAATCCATATTTAGCACACAAACTGAGGCAAGTATTGTCTTCATGCTGTAGCTGTACTTGGTGGATCTGTGAGCAAGGAAATAAAATAAAAACAAGTACATCAGTAAAATTATGTGGTGCACTGGTGTTAAATACAGGGTATGCCCCAGAATTTAGAATAAAGAATGCTTAATTGTTGTAAACAAATGCTTAAGATGAGATTTTTACAACTTAGTTCTCCAGGTAGACAAGGATGTATATTTTATTAATCTTTCCCTGGAGATGGCCAGCGCACGTTAGTGTTGAAAAAACCTTGTGCGCTTGGCCGGATTCGAACCGGCGACCTTCGTATTACTAGCACGACACTCTTGCCAACTAAGTCTTTCATTCTGTACCTAGCAAATGTAACACGTAATATGTAACCCACTTATACAAAACCAGGAACAAGTTGCAGTGACAAACACCCCTTTTTGCAATAAAGGTTATGAATACCAGTAATCGCATAAGAAATCAATAAGTAGGTTCAACACTAACATGCGCTGGTCTTGAACCTACTGATTGATTTCAGGATAAAGACTTATTGTACATAAGCTTTTTTCTGAAAATTTCAAGGCTCAACTTTTTATTTGAATGTTGCACCATTATCTTCAATTTAAAGAGTGTAATGTATGCAATGTATGTATACGGAGGAAAGTGCAATAACCCATGTTCCAATTTAGATTAGCAAATTAGCCTGAAATTGATTTTACCATTTTATGCAAAAAAAAAAATCAAATTTATATTCATGTGCAACCAGTTCTCATTGAAAATGTACATACTTCAACTGCCTCCACCTTCACCCTTGGCTAATTAAAGGTGCAACGAGAGATTTTGAAGCACCCAAATATTGTGTCAAAATAGTAATTCCATATAGATTAGACACACAATAGATTTCTTGCCTTGTATTTGGCTACAGAAATGTCTTAAGAGAGAAAAAAGGTGATTTTGATTTGCTTAAATTTCAATATTAAACATAGGCTGAATTTTGTATTTGCTCCTAATCCTTTCAGATGGGGTTATTTTTATGGAAAGCTTTACATCAGGGCAAAAATCAGTACTTTTAATTTTTTTAGGGACACCTGATATGTGAAATCTCTCATTGTACCTTTAAGTTTAATGAGTTGTTACTGCTAATTGGTTGATGTTTTTGAATTGTAATTATCAATCACCAATAAATTTTAAGACTACTAATTTTTCTATACATAAATGAGCCCAAATCATTACATGTTGTTGGAGTACGGTATTTGTACAGATAACAAGAAATGACATAGCCTTTCATCAAGGTGGTGCAGTTTATTTTTATTTACTACAGTCCCTGTACACGATGTGGTATAGCGCCCTCTCACGACGAGTCTCTTGCGCATCGCCTTTCCGCATTTATTTTGTGTGTTTTGTTTTCTTTATTTTTCGGGATAAATCTTCCATATCTTTCCTGGGAACCGATGGGCAATACAGACTAAGGCGCCGTCATCATGCACATGCGGTCAAACCAAATGTGATACTACACTGACGGCCATTGTTGTTGGTGTTTACTGTCGAATTCATCTGGTGTTTAAAGGAAATATGTCATGATTATTGAATATTTGGAAAATTTGGATAGGGATGGACAAGCTTAAGTAACGTAGATTACAATAAATCAAAAAAAGTGAAAAATGTCCACATTTGTTGAGTATTTTGCCCTTTTAATTTTTCCGCCAATTAGCTTACTCGAAAACGATTCGACAAAATCCACATCGCAGGCAAATGGTGACGTCAAAGTGCGACCATCATATCGCAGAAGTGTTGCACTTTCCTATCGAGTGAACTGCCAGGGGGGGGTAGGTAATGCCATCCTAACAGCAACGCTATGAATCCAAATCGGCATCAACATTCGACGTAACCCGAGTGCTAGTCCTTTCAAAGACCAACGGTAGAGGCGCTAGTACGACGGAATTCGGACGGTTACAACTACTCAGACTTGCCTAACGCTAGGCCTGGTCATGAATATTTTAAATCTAAATGACCGTTTTGGAAATTACACTATTTTGCAGCGGGGTTAATACACTAACCCCGAGGATTTTGAACGTCATAATTATATTGTATTATCTGAGTACTAAATGTATGAACTAGGTGTAAGAGGAAGATTTTGTAATGAAACTGAGACACAGGCTACCAAGGTAAATGCACGTAGCAGTTCCACAATATACGTTTGGAAATCCAAAGCCCAAATCGAGAGGGTCGTGTCCTACCCCCCCCTGCTGAACGCGGATCGATGTGTTTTTATATCAATAATAATTTAACACAACGAAATGAACAAAAATTGTCATTCTGTAACTTAGTTTCACATTTTATTATTACTTTCATTAATCCATCAATCGTACAGTTCAGGCAAATAATAATTCGAGTCAACACGTTGTTTTGGTCATCACTTTGACGTCACGGAGGAGAGCAAAATTGGGCGCTTTTGTCCAATGAAGCATGGCAAAAACTCCGCCCCGTTTTCTTAGTATGTCAAAAAAGCAAAACTAAAATGCCTCTATAGTCTATTTGTTAATTTTTACATCCAAATTGTATTATTTTTTCGGGAATCGTGATGTAATTATTTTTATGATGTAAGTCACCTGCGCTGAAAAAAAATCTTGACAGTATTTCCTTTAAAGAAAGGGTTCAGTGAAAGATAATCTTGGCACGAACATCGGTTAGTAGGTACAATCTCCCATTATGATGACCGCATATTAACTTTGATTGAACATTATGGCCATGGTGTCTTTGAACTCGCCACCCATTCGTTAACATTTGGCCGTGATTCTAGGAAAAGCGCATCTATCGCGCTTCAACGTTAGCATAACATCTAATTATTCACGCTACCTAGACAAAAATTATACATTTCTAAAAGGAAATTTTTCATTAGGATTCCATATGCCACTAAAAATTGGGTATGTTGAAAGTTGAAGCACTTTTGGTTGAAAACATTTTACTTTCAAGGACACAAAACTATGTTTTCTTGTAGGAGCCATATCTCACCCCCCACTGCCCTACACTTATTTTCCTCGTTCAGATTTGAAATTCATCATCAAATTTCCTTCTAGAAAATGTATAATTGTGTGGGGTTATGCCTTTTCACAAATAAGATACATTAAAGCAAACATTATAACTTTGTGTATTGAAAATTGACCGAAAATATCAATACCACACCTGGAGAAGTCACATGTATGTTAAGGTATCCACCAGTGGACTTCTTCTGCGACCCCTACGCAAAACGTCCACTGGATAACTGCGCACGAGTTGGTCGCAAAATCGCACGCGGAGTATCAGCGCACGATGGTGTATAAATAATTTGAAAACACAATAAACCTATATCTAGAGATTCCATCACCGTCGCTGAAACCCACCCCCGATCCCTATAAGCGACGGTGGAGATTTCTGCGTCCTTGCGCGGAAATCCACCGGAGGATTATAACCTGCGCACTCTGCGCTGAAACCCCCGTTCCCTATAGCGACGTGGAGTATTTCCGCGCACGGACGCAGGATGCACCGGAGGATTACCCGGCGCAACTCGTGCGCTAAAAAACACCTCCTTATAGCGACGGTGGAGCATTTCTGCGGTCCGTGCGCAGAAAATCCACCGGAGGATGCCTGCGCACTCGTGCCTGAACCCCCGTCCCTATTAAATCGACGTGGAGTATTTTCCGCCACGGCGACGCAGGGATCCACCGGTGGATTACCGGCGCCCTCGTGCGCAAACATCCGTTCCTTATAAACGACGGTGGAGTATTTCTGCGTCCTTGCGCGGAAAATCCACCGGAGAATTACCTGCGCCTCGTGCGCTGAAACCCCCGTTCCTATAAGCGACGTGGAGTATTCAGCGCACGACGCAGGTTAGCCCCGGAGATTGACCGCGCACTCGTGCGCCTCAAACACCGTTCCTTATAAGCCCGAGACGTTTGAGTATTTCGCCACAAGGGGTTCGGGGCATCATAGGGTCCCTTACTATATTGTGTTTTGCATCGTAATCGGGTCTGAACTATAACCTAGCGAGAAAATTGAACGTTTTTTTCCCTATAAGGACGGTGGATTATTTTTCCGTGCACGGACACAGGGAATCCACCGGAGGATATAATATGGTGTTCGTCTTTTACCTTCAATCAAACTCATAATAACCCCCGCTCCGCTGGCGTGCCTTCTGCGAACATTGTGTTGCCAAGTCACAGGAAAAAATAAAACAATAAAAAAAAGACTTATAATACAACTTTCTTTCATTGTCGCTCTTCCTACCTCTACTCTCCTTTCATGTTATTTGTTCTTCAATACGCTATCGGTCATGTGTGAGTTTATTTTCACTTAAACAACTCATAAACTATTTAAAATTAATTTTTTATATTGTTGATTTTCGATCTTAATAAGTAACCGAAAACAAGAAATACCCCACCCCAAAAAAAAACACAAAACAGGAAAAAAGGAAAGAAAACAAAAGAATAAACTTAACGTTGTTTATTTGAAGCGCTGGATTTTATCCGTGTACGGTAAAGACGCCAACCTTTTAATTTGGCCTGGTATCGGGTATTACCCGTCCGAGTTGCTATGACTACTCCAGACGTTCAACCAATCAGAAAGCTTCACTGTCCCGGGCATGGACTTTTTGCCTACCACAAAAAACCGTACTTTGCACTATTTCAACAGCGTGTTTGTGGTCGCGCCGGTGTAAAAATGAAGTAGAACGTAATTTTACATTGCCATGTACCGTTTTTCCCTTCGAATGTAAATTAATTTACAAGTGTTAAATATGTAATTTTTCTCTATTTATAAGTTCAAATCAGACTATTGCTCTTTTTCAACTGAAACTATTCGCTATTATTTTTTAGTTGTTTTCATAGAGTAAAAATTCATTTTAATATTATCAATCAAGTTTTGTTTTCTTTATTTTGCGGGATAAATCTTCCGTATCTTTCCTGGAACCGATTGGGCAATACAGACTAAGGCGCCGTATCATGCACTGCGGTCAAACAAAATGTGATACTCCCATCTGACGAACGGCATTGTTTTGTTGTTACATGCGGGAATTCATCTGGTGTTTAAAGGAATATGTCGATTTCTGAATATTTGGAAAATTTGGTCTGGATGGAAAGCTTAAAAGTAACGTAGAATTACATATAAATCAAAAAAATTGAAAATTGTCCACATTTGTTTGAGATTTTGCCTTTAAAATTCCGCCCAATAGCTTACTCGAAAACGATTCCGAAAATCCACAATCGCAGGCAAACTGGTGCCGATCAAAGTGATGACCATCATCTCGCAGTGTTGCCACTTTCCTCTTCGAGTGAAACCTGCCAGTTGTGAGGGTAGAAGCCATCCTAACAGCAACCTGAATTCAAATCGGCATCACCCCCGGCGCGACTCGAGTGCTAGTCCTTCAAGAATTAACGTTAGGAGGGCGCTTTTACGCGTAATCGGACGTTAACACTCTATACTTGCCTAAAGTCTAGGCCCTGGTCATGACAATATTTAATCTAAATGACCGTTATTGGAATTACACTAAAAATTGTGGCAGCGGGGTTATCCACTAACCCCGACGGATTTGAAAGTCAATAATTGATCCTTTATTTATCATGATATTAACTAAGATGTATTGAACTAGGGTTTTAGAGGAGATTTTTGTAATGAACTGAGCCACACAGCTACCATAGTAAAATGCACTTAGCATTTCCACAAATTTACCGTTTGGAAAACCCCCAAACCCAATCCCGCAAGGTCGGGTCCTACCCCCCCCCTGTGAACTGCGATCGATTTGTTTTTTATATCAAAATAATTAAAACACAACGAAATGAACAACATATGTCATTCGTAACTTATTTTAAATTTTATTATTACTTTCATTAAGAATCATCAATATTACAGTGTCATCAATAATAATTCGAGTCAACACGATTTTTGGTCATCACTTTGACGTCACTAGGGAGACAAATTTGGCGCTTTTGAATCATGAAGCAGGCAAAAAAAATCCGCCCTCGTTTTCTTCGTATGTCAAAAGCAAAATTAAAATGCCTCTCTAGTCTATTTTGGTTATTTACATCAAATTTGTATTTATTTTTTTTTTTTCGGGAATTCGTGATGTACTATATTTTATGAATGTACGTCAAACTGAGCTTAACAAAAATCCTTGCATAATTTCCTTTTAAGAAGGGTTCAGCATTGACAGCTAATCTTTGGCACGAAGCAATCAGTTAGTAGGTACAATCTCCCATTATGATTACCGCATATATTACTCTTGATGCCACTTACAATGGCCATTGTGTCTTGACTCGCCACCCATACGTTACATTGCGTTCTTCTATAAAATCGCATCTATCGCGCTTCAAGTAGCATAACCTCAGATTATCACGCTACCTTCAAACTTATACATTTTCTAACAGGAAATTTCATGAGAATTCAAATATGCCACTAAAATTGGGTAGGTTGAAGTAGAATCACTTTATGGTTGAAACATTTTACTTTAAGGAACACAAAAATATGTGTCTTCTCTTGTAAGAGCCTATCTCACCCCCCACGCCCCCCATGCCCCTACACTTATTTTCCTTCAATTTGAATTCATCATCAAATTTCCTTAAAAATGGGTATAATTGTGTGGGGTTTTTATCCTTGTTCACAAATAAGATACATTAAAAGCAAACTTTAATAACTTTGTGTATTGAAAGTGACCGAAAAATATCAATACCACCTGGAGAAGTCACATGTATGTAAGGTATCCACCAGTGGATCTTCTGCGACCCCTACGCAAACCGTCCACCTAGGGAATAACTGCTCACGGTGGTCGCCGAAATCCACAGTCGAGTATCACGGCACGATGGTGTATAAATAATTTGAAAACATAAACCTATATATAAGAGAACCATCACCGTCGCTGAACCAAACCACCCCCCGTTCCTATAAGCGACGGTGGGGTATTTCCGTGCACGGTCGCAGATAATCCACCGGAGGATTACCTGCTCACTCGTGCGCGAAACCCCCGTTCCCTATAGCGACGGTGAGTATTTCCGGTCGCACGGACGCAGGGAATGCACCGGAGGATTACCGGCACTCTCGTGCGCTGAAACAACCCGTTCCCATAAGCGACGGTTGAGCCTCATTCTGCTCCGTGCTCCGAAAATCCCACCGGAGGATTTACCTCGCACTCGTGGCGCTGAAACCCCCGTTCCCTATAAGCGGCGGTGGAGTATTTCCGTGCACGGTCGCAGATAATCCACCGGTGGATTCCCTACCGGCGCACTCGTGCGCTAAAAACATCCTTTCATTATAACGACGGTGGATTTCGTGCGTCCGTGCGCGTAAAATCCCCGTAGGATTACCTGCGCACTCTTTGCGCGAAACCAACCCCCGTTCCCTATAAGCGGCGGTGGAGTATTTCAGCGCACGCGGACGGCAGGGAATCCACACCGGAAGGATACAGGCCGCACTCGTGCGCTAAAACACCCGTTCCCTATAAGCGACGGGTGGAGTATTTCCGCCCCCCTAGGGGTTTCTGGCATCATAGGGTCCCTACTATATTTTGTTTGAATCGTATCGGTCTGAACCTTGAACCTAGCGAGAAAAGTGAAAGTTTTTTCCCTATAAGCGACGGTGGAGTATTTCCGTGCACGGACGCAGGGAATCCACCAGAGGATCTAATATGGTGTTCGTCTTTTACCTACCTTCAATCAAACTCATAATAATCCCCCGCTCCGCTGGCGGGTCCTTCTGCGAACATCGTGTTGCAAAGTCACAGGAAAAAATAAAACAAATAAAAAAAGAATTATAAATACAAAATTTCCTTCATTCCTTCTTCCACCTCTACTCTCCTCTCATGTTATTTGTTTCTTAATACTCTATCGTGTCATGTGTGAGGTATTTTACTAAACAACTCATACACAATATTTAAACTGACTTTTTTATCTCGTTTTATTTTTCGATCTTAATAGTACTAAAACAAAGAAATAACAACAAAAAACAAAACAGGAAAAAAGGAAAGAAACCAAAGAATAAAAACTTAACGTTGTTATTTGAAAGCGCTTGAATTGTTTTAACATCCGTGTAGCGGTAAAAGACGCCACATTTTAATTTGGCTTGGTATCGGGAATTACCCGTCCCGAGTTGCTATGACTACTCCTGATATTCAACCAATCAGAAGGCTTCACTTTCGGCATGGACTTGCTACACAAAACCGTACTTGCACTATTTCAGCGTGTTTGGTGGTCGCGCCAGTGTGTAAAAAAGTAGACGTAAGCTTACTTGCAATGCACCGGTTTTCTTCGAAAGTTAAATTATTAAAAGATGTTTAAATAATGTAATTTTCTCTTTATACGATTCGCAGAACTATTGCCTCTTTTTAAATCTGAAAACTTCGGCTATTATTTTAGTTTTTTTCTTTTTTATCTATTTTAAATATTTAGCAAATTCAAAAGGATGTTATGAAAATTATATAATATCCAACAACGGCTGTTTCCGCCGACACCCATATTTACCCGTCCACATTGAAAAGAATGACGATTTGAAAAGGTTCTCCGTACAAGCATATGGGCGTATACAACTCTGTATGGAAGTTGTTACCATGGCAACATATAGTAACTTACATATCATACACGTTCAAATTTCTATATCATACGGATTATTTGATTTCGGATACCAACAGAACCTTTTTCACAATATTCGGAATAACGAATTTTTTTTGAGCTTTTGGAATAGCGAACCCTTTTAAAATTCGAAATAGCGAACTTTTTTTAAGATCGGATAGCAAACCCTATTTCCCGAGTAAGTGTTTCACGTTCCTCGATATATTGGAAAGAAACAGTTCTCCTAAAATCCCATTATCACAGTTATTATCCAATTAATGAACCAGACCCGATACCGCGTGGTGATGTGCCGATTTGCTAAGGTGCAGAGACCCCACACTCAGATGTACCGATTTGTAAGCGCTACAAAACGTACCTGTCAATCAATATGTCAATCACCTGTGGATAAATGATAGTCCCTAATGTATTTGTATAGTTTTGAAATGTGAATTTGTGTTTTTATTTAGCTTCGCCCTCTCCACTTAGAATATGTAATGTATGTAATGTATGTATGTATGTATGTATGTATGTAGGTATTTTGTATGTATGTATGTATTTTGTATGTATGTATGTATGTATGTTATGTATGGATGTATGTATGTATGTATGTATGTATGTAATGTATGTATGGTATGTATGTATGTATGGTATGTACTGTATTATGTATGTATGTCTGTAATGTATGAGTAGTATGTTGTATGTATGTATGTATGTATGTAATTCACATGCATGCATGCAGGAGATGAAACTTCTTAAAATGCTTTTTTTGCTCAGTATATTAATTTAGCCATGTTTCATCTCTGACCGTCACATCAGTACGTGTATAAAAACCTCCCATTGGAAGCACTGCATGGTGGAAGCTACTGATGGTCTTCCTCTTGGGTTACCCACTTTAAGGGTAAATTCAGAATTTTAATTTTTAACTGTGGATGACCGTCTTTTGTGAAATGACTTCCTAATATTGTGAAATCCCGAGAAACGAAAACAAATTTAAGATTCTGTAACTGATGTTTACTGAAAGGTGACTACGTGACTCCTGAATTTTATAAGTTTTAATAAAACATTAAAATGATTTTAAGAATGTTGTCTTCATATTCGTCGGGTGTTCGTTAAATGGAATAAAGTATTCATTTCATGGAAAAAAATTAGTACCAACATGCCGACCATATTATTTAAATTAAAGGTTGACTCAGAGATTTCTGATATATGAAATGACCCAATTGCCTGGTCTTCATAGCTGTATGATTTGTAAATTGAGGGTAGGGGGGTTTAATTTATTAACTTCTTTTTGCTCCGGCTGCATTTTGGAAACTGAGCATGGCATTACTTCGTGTCGCCGCCACAGTTTCCTGTTGTATTACGTTAGGGGAGGGTAAGTTTTAGCGGCAAGGTAATTTAGATGGATGAAATAACTAATATAATTTCCAGTTGGCCTAATTGGTAAATTTATACCGCACGAAACAAAGGCACTTTTCAGAGCCACCACAAACTCCACATTAAGATTCTGTGAAGTTGGTCACTCACAGTATATGTGAGTGTCGTTTTCTTACGGTAAAATTTAACCGGGCACGGGTCTTTACACGTGACACAGGGCAATACGATTGTCCCCGCGGTTAGCATTTATTAATCGAGTCTAGGTATAAAACACATTTATGTGGTCTATGCTTATGAACGACGAGCCTTGGTAAGGGAGCTCTCCACACTTTTAGCCTATATTAATTTAACTGGATTTGTCTTGTTCAAAGGGTTCTGGTTTGGTAAACTTCGATATGGGTTTAATTGGCATACTAGATGTTATGCTTGGTTACTCAGAGTGAAAGAATGTTACCACTCGTAAATTTCAACTAGTTTCAGAGCACCCGACTTCAACAAGGGCGAGGGGTAGTACTGATTTTTGATCTAGATATGAGCTATTCAAGTTGTGTGACAGAGCATGTCAACACGTAACTTTCCGTATTTACAAAATGAAGCCAAAGGAATGGTTGTTTTTAATCATTTTAGATTATAATTGTAAAACTCTCGAGTATGATGAGTATGCATGTTTGTAACTTCCAATATTATTTTATTTCTTATACCCAAGATATATTCTAATATGTAAATAAGACTTATTTTCGTCTAAATGGACAAATTCAGACTGGATGCATGTTCCGTTCAGTACCCGTCTCCCACTCTAAACATTTTTAGAGTAAGAGGAGGGAATCAACGAATAAACGGTGCAACAGCGCAACGCGAACATTACGCCCAGTGACACTACGCGGTAACCGCTCATGAATATTTTTATTGGATGAAAATTTTTCCTCCAGCAATACAGTGGTATCGGAGGGGCCAGTGCGCAACCAAGTGCGTCCTGCTTCGTTCGATTTGGCAACGGGCCGATCGCGCTTCGCGCTTTATATCTATGATTAACTTTATTGCAGCGCCGCAATGCAGATCTTGGTAAGACTGCATTCAGGTACTGGCAACAACGCAGATGGCAGTGAAATGAACTAACCTTTATACACGCTTAAGTATCATGGTGGGTATTTTTTTACGAAAAGTCAACCCTAGGTGCGGCCCTTTTTTCTTGGTGCGCTATAGTGCACTCTAGGTGCGCTTGGGGCGAGATCTGGTTTTGACACTAGATTCTTGTCTTATAACGAAATAAACTTTCATCATAGTAGTGACGTGTATTCCGTAAACGAGTAGAAAAGAGGATTTTCCCTAGTTTTAGTACTCGCATGAAACCCTGGACTCCCGTAGCGCACATAGAAGCGCCCTAGAGCGGACTTTTTGTACTAAAATACCACCAACATAGGCGTCGTCTAAACCGCGTCTCGATTAGACACGGCGCATGATTAGGAACAAAACACTCTCTACACCTGATAGATCACTCTGGTTCTTTATTTATTATTTATTTGAACATTCACTTTATAACAGAGCACCCGTCAGTCGACGTGGTGTTCAGAAAAAATAACATACATAAAAACAACAACAAAATTAGAAGTAAAAGGTAAATTAATGAAATAACTCAAATATAACGTAAACCGTCTTACCCAAGTTAAATAGACCATGGTTTTGAAGGTATTAAAGCTCTTTTTAAATCTTATGCTATTATCGCTCTGATATAGTCGACAAATATGAGGCAATCCTTGTGAGACTTTTGTGTTAGTTTATTAATTACTTTTGTACTTCAAGGTTTACATAGTATATGAATAATGTTTCAAGATACCCTGCGACCGTGCGCGGAAAATCCACCCGTCGCTTTCTAGGGAAAGGGTGTTGTAGCGCACGCGTGCGCAGGTAAATCCTCCGGTGGATTCCCGTGCGCAGAAATACTCCACCGTCGCGGAAATACTCCACCGTCAACCGTCGCTTATAGGGAACGTGATTTTTCCGCCACGAGTGCGCCAGTAATCCACCGGTGGATTTCACTTTCGTCCGTGCTCGGAAATACTCCACCCGCCGCTTATAATGGTTTCAGCGCACGAGTTCGCAGGTATCCACCGGTGGATTCCCTGCTTCCGTGCGCGGAAATACTCCACGTCGCTTATAGGGAACGGGGTTTCGCGCACGAGTGCGCAGGGTAATACCTTACTCTGGTGGATTTTCCGCGCACGTACGCAGAATACTCACTGGTACGCTTATAGAACGATGTTTATAGCCGCACGAGTGCGCCGGTAGTCCACGGTGGAGTATTACTGCGTCCGTGCGCGGAAAACTCCACCGTCGCTTATAAGGGTTTCAGCGCACGGGTGCGCAGGTAATCCTCAGGTGGATTTTACGCGCACGGACGCAGAAATCCTCCACCGTCGCTTATAAGAACGGGGTTTTCAGCCCCGCACCCTTGCGCAGGTAATTCTCCGGTGATTTTTTCCTCGCACGGTAAGCAAATACTCCACCATCTTATAAGGAACGGTGTTTTAGCCACGAGTGCGCCGGTAATCACCGGTGGATTCCCTGCGTCCGTGCTCGGAAATACTCCACCGTCGCTTATAGGGAACGGGTTTTTCAGCGCACGAGTGCGCGCGGTAATCACGTTGGATTCCCTGCTCCGTGCGCGCAAATACTCCACCGTCCGCTTATAGGGAACGGAGGTTTTAGTGCACGGTGATGAATTCTCTTATATAATACCAGTTAACAGCAATGTTTGGTAAACATGTTTTAGGCCTGGTATCATTGAACTAGGTCGGCCTGACGTTACACACTGGGGGCCAATTTATCTGTTCGAATTTTTAATACTATGGCCATAACGATTGCAGGCATGGATTGGCCAGTCACAAAAGAAGTTGACGTAGGATGTTACTGGTCTATAGGCCTATAATTGGTTTTCCAATTTTTTTTTATACACCATCGTGCGCTTAATACTCGACTGTGGGATTTTTCTGCGACCACCGTTCGCAGTTATTCCACTAGTGGACGTGTTTGCGTAGGGGGTCGCAGAAGATCCATGGTGGATCCTTACATAACTTCGAATCATTGGAAGTTCCATTTTCTCCCTTATATGCACTCCAGGTAGAATAATAATATGCATGATTTTGGAAACCAGTACCCTCTTTACGACGAATTGAAACCAAGCGAACCATTCTTTTAAGTGGCAAACTAGGCCCGGAGGCCGAGTTCTTTCCACACGAAATACATGTGTGTTGCCCTTTTCACTTTGTCATAAGAAGTACCGGTTTCCCAAAACATACCTCTATTCTTAAACAGCTTAACATTATTTTAAGATCATCTTTACCCAATTTTCGCGATACTTTAAGCTTAAATACCACAAGAAAGGACTGCCACCACCATTAACAACAATCGAACACCCGTTGACTACAAAGCATAGTACTACTTAGGGATTTTTTGCATGATTGTGAATAATCTTGTGGTTCGTACTTTTGGAACACCTTTTTAATCCCTAAGTACTGACATGGTGTTTAGTTACAGTACAGTAAATAGGCACATTGCACTGCAATCATGGGATTGATTCAAAACCCCCCTCTGGGCACGACCACACTGACCCAGTATTGTTGGTCAATTATGATCATTCACATTATGCGTGCACTTGTTTACTCTTTAAGAACCGTAGTAAAATATTGGTCAATTAACTTTAATTATCATGTTGCCCTATTCATATTACATCATTTAGATGCTGAAAAACCTCATCCATTTAGTCCCGTGCAAAGAAGTGGAAATGCAATATAAGACACACTGAGAAATGTTAACTTCCATAGAGTTTGTGTGTAAACCCCGCTTCCCCGCCACCTCCGCTGTCCCTCCCCCGCCTCACCACCCTGCCCATCATTAATTCTTTTAGTCACGGTTTCATCATTAAAATGCGAAGTAGTCCCCATTACAGGGCTGAGAGTGCATTAATTTAGCTTTAAATGGACAAAAGCAAAAATAAAAAAGCAATACCTTCATGTTTGGCAGAGATATCATCAATTCATTCAAGTAGAATTTGGAAAACGTAACAGCACCACACCTTTTTTGGGTGGCGAGTTCAAGACACATGCCTTATGCTTTGCACAGAACTATCCCTATTGGCGCAAAGCTCGCTATGCTTTTTTTTAACAGGCTATTTTGGCTTTTCTTTCTTTTAGCTATATGGGGGGTTCTTCATAACACATTAATATTTCACAGTTTTGACATTCTGATTTGATGTATGCAATTAGGATAGTTTCTTCTGTTGCATTTATAAAAAAACATTCTAAGATTGGATTAATAGAAACCAAAACATCAATTTTCACATTCAGCATAAACAGATACTGCTGCGGAATGTTTGGTTCTCTCTCAATATCGGTAAGTAAAGCCTTTTTGTTTTTGCCGATCCGATATTTAACCGATTGGTAATATCGGCCGATAACGATATCCGATACGATTATCGGTTTGAACCTTAGTATTTAACTAGTCTATGTTGGTCAACTGTGGAGTGTGTGTGATTTCACTCACTCCTGGTGGCCAAACCGATATTGCCCATCCCCATCCCCCTACCCCCACCCCCGGGTAGCCCCAGGGGAAAAATGTATTCTGCTATTAGTTTACACATCCTAAGAATTGGATGAATTTAGTATTTCTCAATTCTGCCAGACCACAAATTTTGCACTGCTTTAAGGCACAATCAGTATTTTTTTTTCAATTAAAATGCCATTTTGTCTTTAAATTGCTAGTGTTAGGTCATATCCAACACCGATATTACTGTTCTTGTGAAAACAGACACTAAAACATTTAAAAGTAGTAGTGAAGAGCCATTTATGACGTTTGTTGGTAATAAAAGTCGGATCCCGACTTTTATTAGCCAACAGCAGAAAAAAAAATCATCATGGACATTTCTTGGCAAATTCGACGTTGTTACTTAAGCTTAGTTAGACCACAGACTGGGGTTTTACTACAACCATTTCAAACAACAGTGAAAAAAAAATGGAGTCTTAAAAAGTTGTATCTGGACTCGTTTGATGAACAAAATAGGGGGCGCGATTGTTTACATTTGAAAGAAATCGCTGATAGTGGCTTTTAAACATTGCGATTAGTCCGTTATCGTCGTTGCCGAATTCGTTGCGGTTATTGGCAGTACAGTATCAATAGAATTGTGTAATGTCCACCATATGAATTCGCAAGCCTCAACGGAAAATGCATGTTGGAGGTGGTGGCAAAATTATACTGAATTAATCCCCGAAAGGATTCCCTAAATTTCATCCCGTTATCTGGTTCTCCGATTACAAATTGTCTATTCTAAAATCGATTACGCCGCTAAGATCTGGAGGTGGTTTGCGTCTCTGTGGAAAACTTGAAAGAGTCCTTGAAACTGATCCGTTGTTTGTCGTGTTATGGGGCAACATCTTGGATTCCGAGCGCATTGGAATATACCATTGTTTTTCTTTTAGGGATCGATTAGGTGAAATTTTAAAACGATTCCTTTACAAAACGGTAAGAATAATTAGTGTTATTTTCAATGTATTTACCGTTTCCTAAACAATTTTAATTATACAGACCGCTTTGATATAATTTATTGCAATCAAGAAAAGAATACAATTTTAACGCCAAAGTTACGTGACCTTTCGAAATACCAACGACTTATGGAAAGTCGTCCCATGTTTCATGATTGTCCCTGTCTGTTTCTGATTGTATCCAGAAAATCGCGTTTTGTACAACTGCAAAGTTGTGATAAATTTTATTTTTTCAGATAGAACTTACAAGAACTTCCACTTGCCTTTTAAAAGGTGACAGGACACAGTTCGGTTATTGAAATGGCATCATCTGCAGTTAGGCAAGCAGCCGGGAATCTCAAAATTGCAGTTTTAAGACTTCCTTTGGGACAGTCGGGACAAGTAGATTTTTTCATGTTCATAATTCAGCGGGCGGACTTTCGTTTCGAGTGGGACCTTGGTCCTGTCATTTTCAATTTGAGTTTGATTTATGTTACATTTTTTTACCATAGGACACCTTAGAATGCAAGCGGCCTGTGTAAAAGACAAGGATAAAAGTGTTTAGGCCAGGGCATTATAATGCATTGACGAATCGTGCTTGCATGAAATTTGAATTTGAACAAAATAATTACAAAATTGTGTTCTTACATGTCTGGGCCTACGTTAAATGCTTTATTTAGCCAAAGTCTTAGGCACGAAAACTCTTTTAAAAAAAAATCATATGAAGGGCCGGTGGGCATTTATTCTTCTAGATTAAGGAATACCGGTAGTTATGTTATGCCAAAAATGCAAACACTGAATTATCAAAATGCACTGCATCAAACTTATACTCAGTCCTGGGCCAGATGAAGTGAGGCCTAGCCTACGCTAGGCTAGGGCCTAGGCAGGGGTTGTCTATCGTTATTTGTCCTGGGCTGAGGAGGTGGGGGAATAGTTTTGTCTTGTGTCCATTGGGGAAGAATTTGATGATTAGTGATGGAATGGGGATAAATGTAGCAAGGTAGGGGGAACAATCTGATTTTAGGAGAAATAGACACCCAGGGCCTAGCTCTTGTGAGGAAATCTGAAGGGGCTTTATGGTTCATACATTAATTAGATATCCTTGGGAAAGGCTTTAATTGCAACATGTGTTGATATCTGATGATGCAATTTTAGAATTAATATGTTTTGAGCCACATGTGTGTATCACGGTGCCCATACCATATAGCCCTAGGCCTAGGCGGATAGGAATGACCAGAGCCAGAGCCTCTTCCTTGGTTTTGCGGCACCACTAAATAGTAACTAAGCTCCAATTCAACTTGATTGGTTTTCGTGATGTTTGCCTGATTTGTTTTCGTGTGTTGCCCTGACAAAACGTTCACACCTGACTCAACGTCGCCTTGTTATGAAATCGGTGGAAGTAGACATCCGTCCACTCGCAGTTTAAATCCCTGAAATCACGGTGAAAACACACTTCACTCGTATGACACTGTGTGCAGCTTGCATCAAGTTAACACATCGTTGTTGCTATGCAGATTTTGTCCAACCCCTCCCGATGTCGCTCTGTCCCTTTTTTATATATTTACATTTTCTGATGTGAAACTGGGAACGCGGTCTGTGGATCACAAAATGCCGGCTTTAACCCTGACATGACACGCTTTCTATCTACCGGCAAGGCACAGCAAAACATTGTAGCTCTTTGACGTCCCACCAGCAACCATCTGAAATTGTGCTTTATACTGCCGTGGGTTGTTTTCCTCAAGCGAAAAAAATCCCAAAAGCGTGAAAGTCCCATTAGGAAATAATTCACACAATGAGGAGAATTGGCCCACCACAACTAGCGGCATGGTTGCGGCCATCTCCTTAGTGGAAAGTGGCCCCACTGGCAATGCAACAACAATAGTTTTTTCACTAACGTTAACTTCCAAGTTTGCCGAATGACCTTGCACACCTCTGCCAATTTCCAGCTGTGTTAAAACTTTTTTATCTCCTGTGGCCCCCCCCCCCCCCAAACCAGCAAAATTTGGCACCGTAGTAACTTGATAGCTAAGTTCTTTCTTGGTGGTCTGTTAGGGATATTGTTTTTTCATCTTGATTTAATGACTATTCTTCCAATCATTGTATGGCCGTCAGTAAAGTTTCCAACTTGATATTTCAAATCCGTGTTTTGATGTGAGACTATGGCATAATCGAATTTTTTTAAGACCCAAAAAGCATAATGCTCCTCAATTATGTAGATGGTCGACCAGAATGTGTTCCTGTCTTTTTTCATTTAGTCTTGGTCTATACTCTGCCGACTCATAATTACTTAGACATGTTGCTATGTATACTCGCTTCCTTGCCAAAACAATGCACTGGTGGATTCATGGTGGCGCAGTTCACGCAAAGAGGTGCATGTGCCACCTTATCACATCATGTGATTTCCCAGACCTGAGTCAGAGTGGTAGTTGTGGCAAGCTAAAGCCCACTGTTGCATTTTTGTCGTGTGGGTCTTTAAAGTACATCTGCTTTGCGTTTTTGCACAATAGCGAAGTGGCATAACTAAAATATACGTACCAATCGTGCTTTAGTGATAAAAGCAAGGGATTTTGTAGAGTAGATTATACTATAAAATATTGAGATCATTGACCACTTCTTTTTACCCCTGGACAGGTTTTGGCAGCCATCCTTTCATCAAATGGCGCCAAAAGTTGGCCTTTTCCACTGTTTATTCACATCATACGTTTTCAAAATGCATGGTGCCTGATGGCTAAAATGTTATTTAAATGGTCTGAAAAGATTAAGAGGACATTTGAAAGTGACAACAAGTTTTATGTAGATAAACAGATAATTTTAAATCAAACATTCATTTTCAAATGGCCGCCCAAAAGCATTTTATTTGTTATTTAAAGATTTACATACTAGAATCATGTAAAAACGACTTTCAAGTAATAGTTTTGTGTATTTCTAAGTCCCCGTCACAGATATTCCTCAAGAATAAAAAACAGACTGCAATGTTTTAGCCTGTACAACAGCCATTTTTAAATTGACAACCATATACTGATGTATCACACTTTTCATACAAACTTTCGTTTGCTTATCATTCCAGAATATCTTGAAAGTCATTTTGATCTCATTTCAAAGCTGAAAGATTGATAATATTGTGTTAAGTTTTGGTTAGGCTATCTTGAATTAAATCACAGACTCGACAAGAGAGGGTGGAGGAGGCACCAGCTCGCCCTGTACCAACTTCATGGGAAGTTTTGGCCATCTCTTTTACAAAATGTTCACAACTTTGTAAAAACCAGCAGTAAACTTGCGTCATCCCCCGCTATGACAGCCTGAACATACCTTCCGGAGAACCGTTTTTGACTTTGTTCATGACCTTTTACATCATGCACTATAAATGAACCCCTATTGCACTTAACCCCAGTCCTGGTTTAAATCGACTTAACTTTTCGAACAAGATTTGAAAACGAAAACCTCAACCAACCTGGAAACACCACACGGACATGCGCGCGATCGATAACCCCTCTACTCTCTCTACTTCTTGAGAGTGTGGTCTCCTCCGACGGTTACCGTTTGGAATTCACGGCTCCTCCGCCCCGTCATTCTGTCGGGAGGGTCACGCGGCTCCCCGCATATCCAAGCGTCAGGTCCTGCTTCAAGAAATAGTGACATTCGACGCACGGAGACAATCATTCCCACCCCTTGATTTTCGAGGGAGCTTTTGTCGAGCTTTTCAAGCTCCCAAAAAGAACGGCGATTGGCGCCGATACTCAATCCGAAAGCCGCCTCAATATCTTGTTCATCAAACCGAAAAGGATGGAGCCATTGGCCCAGCTTCGGTTGCCCAATCATGAACTGGATCTCAAGTACGCCTACCTCCACATCCCAATCGATACTGGAGAATCAAGTCTGTTACGCTTCCAGATACGAACAAGAAGAGTACCAGTTCCCGGTGTCTCACGTTCGCCTGTCAACGGCGCCGTGTTGGTCGGTTCTTAGACGGCAAGGGATCAACCTTTGTATATATCTGAACGATTGTTGATCTATAGCCCGACGAGGGACCTCGCTATCGCCCACACAAGTGGGTGGTGCAGGATGTCACAAAGTTGGGGGTCATCGTGAACCATCAGAAATCCAACTCGAGCGAGACAGTTCCCAGTTTTTTTGGGAGTGCAGCTGGATCTGCTCAATGGTCGGTATTCCAAACGGAGGGAGACGTGTAGACAATGTCCTTCAATGCGCTACACTCTTTCCGGGACAGCCAAGCTCGTGCTTTGGCTTCGGCTCAAGGCTCTGCGGAATCATGGCAAGCCTGGTGGACATGTGCCTGACTGTCAGCATCTTATGCCGCCCAATCCAGCTGCCACCTTCTGGCGCACGTCGCCGTCCACGGACGTAGACCACTTGGTTCCGATGAATTGAGATAGTGGGGACGCTTTATCCGGCTAGAGGTGCCCAGCAATTCTCCTCCGTGGGAGTGCGAGTTCCCTCAATCCCAGCCCAGTATCGATCCGACACGATGCGTCGGGTATGGGGGGGCGGTCACATTGAGACCGAGACTGTTCGTCGGCCGATGAGTAAGCTGACGGATCAGTCTCTTCACATCAATGTCCTCGGAATTGAAGGCAGTGATTCTATCTCTGGCTCATTTACAGGACTGGTGGCCGGGTGCAAGCTCCTCATAAGGTCCGATAACACCACTGTGGGGTCGTACATCACAGGCAGGGTGGAACGCACAGGTCTCCCAATCTTTGCCTCCACACACGACATTGATCGAGTGGTGAATCGAGAGGGAGATCATGTTAATGGCTGTCCACATACCGGTCGTTCACAATTCACTGCGATTCCCTATCAGGGGCGGGACCACGTTGTAGGAGTGGGGTCCCTGTTATCATCGGGTAGCGCGTCAGATCTTCAGGGGTCGATCGCCCGTCGATAGATTTGTAGCATCCGCAGAAATGCCAAGCTTCTGACGTACTGCTCCCTGAGACGCGATCATGGAGCGTGGGCGAGGGTGCTCTCTCTCTCTGGACTGGTCGGGGATGAAGGTTACGCCATTCCCGCCAATCCCTTTCATCCCACGAGAAAAAATTGGTAGACATGAATAGGAAGGGTAACTCGTGGCCCCCTTCCGGCCTCGTCAGCCGTGGTTTCGGCCTATAGGAAACTGACTTGCAGGATACCGCGGACGCTCCCGAGGGACTCTCATGTCCTGTGGGACTCAATGGTGGATGTCTCAGACGAGTCTGGCGACGCTTTCACTGACAGCGTGGCCGCGGTCAGGAAATGCTTCCAACGCAAGGCCTTTCTCGTGACGCTGCCAATCTGGTGGCGGGGTGGCGAAGGCCACACACGTCACTGTATTTTGGACGGTGGCGGGTCTTTGCTAAGTGTTGGGGACTCAAACAAAATTGTCCGGCACTGCTCGGTTCGCCAGTGCCTCTGTTCGCCAGCTCGCAGATTCTGAATTCTTTATGCAGTAGTGGCCTAGACACGACCACAATCAAGAATTACTGGTCGGCGGTTCAATTCTATCACCGAGGAACAGCCCCTGGGGCTGTTCTGAAAGGAGACGTGATGAATTCTTGAACCGCCTTCTACTCGACAGGTTTAACACCAGGCCGCCTTCGAGGCCAGTTATGCCTGCGTGGGACTTGCCCGCCGCCCTTCGGAGAGTTTGACTGAGCGTGCCGTCGAGCGAGGGCTCCGCCAGTCTGGCTGCTGTTACATCTGAAACTAATTCCCTACTGCCAATTGAGTCGGCCGTCGCGCATCCGAATTGCACGCATCGAGGTGGGGAGTTCATAGTTTTTGGACGTTTCGATGCCACTCTCCATTTCCGCCAGGGTTTTCTCCAGAAAAATGAACGACCTGGCTTCAGAGCTCCACCACTTTCTTTACCGGATATGTCGGGGGGTTCTTCCGTGAGGGAGGGACCGCCTGCGTTGTCCGGTAGAAACTACTGGCAGGGGTGCAAAAAATGGGGAGCTGGAGCGCCGCTCGAGGAAATGGTTGACTTAGTCTTGTAGTACACTGCTGAACATTGCATTGTCCTGAGGAAAGAACAATTTTTTGCACCCATGACTACGGGAATTCTCCAAGGAGATACTATTGCGCCCTATCTCTTTGTAGTCGTGGTTGATACAGCCGCAGACAGAGTCTTGACATCATGAACGACAAAGGACTCACCATAAACCTAAGCGTTACCTAGACGGCACCAAAGTCCAGTATTACAGCCTTGACTACGCAGAGATCTAGCTCTAACAGACTGATCTGATATGTGGTGACAAGATCTACTAACATCGCTTGAGAATGCTGCCAGACAAAGTCGGCCTAATTTAAATGCCAAGAAGATGAATATATGACTGTCAATGAGAGAAGGATGATCATCGACCCATATGCACAACAGATGGTAGACAACTCAAAGAGGTCAACCTCTCCAGGAAATTCAGTATTATGGTCATATGTTGCCGACAGCAAGAAAGACTTTGTCCAGCAAAGGACAAGCTTGGAATGCCTGCAATAAAAACTACACCACTTATGGCAATCTGGTATCTCAATTCAACCAAGATGAAATTCTTTAGAGCCTGTGTAGAGAGTATCGTGTTATATGGATCGGAGACTGGACCATGAAGAAAGCGCCTACAGGACAGACTGGATGGCACTTACACCAGGCTTATTATGCGAGTACAAAACATATCCTGGCATGAGCCCACAAGACCAAAAGCACAGATATATGGAGAGATCCCTCCCAATTTCATCTTCTGTGCCCAACGATGTGCACGATTTGAAGGTCACTGCATCGTGCGATTGATCAAGTAGTCTCATGAAGTCACCATGTTGTAAGTTATGTTAAGTTACCATGCCCAAAACAGGGGCGTAGCCCCTTTAACTACATTGATGTGATTACTCGAGACAGCCAGCAGGATCCACTCTGCATCCCCAACTTAAAACTTAATGAAAACCGGGACATATTGGTATATAATATATAAATTATAAATTATTCTGTCCCTTTTTATTCTATGATCGAAACACTACAAATTCTGTTTCGTGCGGGCTTACGCCACACTCATCAAGTGTATATATGTATATATATAATTATATTATACTATTATATAACCCTATATAGCCACCTTTGGGAGACACTGATCGTTGTTATGTACTAATGAATATGTTAGGGAGACAGTACTGTCTCCCTAACGTTTCCTTTCGATTGCGGTTATTCCGTCAAAGGATATGAATATTAATTTTGCAAATGAAGGGTAATCCAGCTAGAATACAAAGGAGATGAATATTAATTAATTTAAATAACGAAAGAGCTAGTATAAGCTAACTGAATTATTCAACGGTCTCCTAAATACCATGGGGTAGATCTTGTTGTGATCGAGACGTATATATATATATAGAGAAGAGTTGTATAGAGATTATATAATACTATATATATCTTATATATATAGATATATGATAGATAATATATATATATATATATGATAATATATATATCTATAAAGAATCAGGCAGTAAGTCAAATAGGAGTACATACTAGTTACTGGAAGTTGCATGCAGACCAGTCTATGCTGGTCGCCAAATCATCGACATTATGTATATTGTTATGATGTCGGAATAGTCGCCTCAAGAAACACAACCTGATGGCGCATAAGACGCAGCGCGATGGGGCAAGTTGCAGCGAGTCGCAGAGGAGGAGATGGGAAGCCGCGCATCCTTGAGGTCGAAGAGAGTAGGACAAAAAACTACAACATAATTAAAACTGTATACATCTCTTACGAAGTACAATAGTTATAAAGGGGCCTGGACCACAGTGATTGAAAAATAGGACCGTGATGATAATACGGCACAGACGCAGTCCTCTGGCAAGAAATATCAAAAAAGGAAAAAAAATAAAAAAAATAAAAGTTTAATTTGTGTTTATGCTTGCAACTGGATACCAGATCGGAACGTTTGTTGAGAGTGCTGTCTTTGGGGGCCATCATAATATGTAATTTCTCGGCGAGGATAGTTGCGCGTTTTGTGGTGGGGGTTAAAAGGCGGCCCGTGGATAGTAGAACTTGATAGAAAATTCTTTGCCTTTGTCTTTGAGATGCCATATGTACTTTGAAAGTTCTGTGGCATTGGAAGATGATTCGTTGTTGAAGGAATGGGTGTGATTAGCTAGTCGTTCTTTAATGTTGTGCTTGTGATGCGATGATTGTTTGACGGAGATGGGTAGATCAACAATTGCTTTGTACACTATGTTCTTGATGAGGCAGTTTCCGTCCAGGGGGCAGGAAGTTTTACGACTCTGTGGGCAGCTGCATGTGCGCTCTTCTGTGATGTCGGTGCGATCGGTCATGATGCGCTTGTTGTGGGCTACTAAGAATGCTGACCTCATGTTTTCAATACAGGAATACACTTACTGTTTAACAGTATTTCTGTTGAAGATCTTGTGTAGTGGAGAACCTTTCGGAAAGTGGTGGTCAAGAAGTTTGAAGAATTCCCTTCCAACATTGGTCATGACGTTCTTGTAGAATGGTGGATTAAACCAAATTATATAACGACTTGCGTTTCTTGTTCTTAGCAGGGTTTTTGGACATGGGTATGGTAATCTCAAAGGACTAGGATATGAGAGTAACTGAGCACTTAAAGCCTTTTGGTACATTGGTGCGGCATCATTGAACGTCTCTTTTGAGTCTGACAGCGAATGTAGACGCGAATTAATTGAAATCGGCAACTTCTCAATGATCGTAGGTGGGTGATTGGATTTATATATTCCTTAAATCCCTAGATGCCATTTTTGCCACTCATCAAAAAATCGAGGCAGCCCCCCCTCCATGCCTTGCGTTTACGGGGAAATTGCCCCTATGACTATCAACGCAAATACCGCTACCTCACTCTTTTTTGCGTGATCGTCAGGTATACGCAGACGTGAGTTCGCCAGGAATGGCAAGGACTTCCTACGGTAACAGAACAAAACAGGGCTATACATGTTTCCGACCATACTCCGATTTGAATACCTCTAATGTTGTTCCTCGTTGATTAACAAGACAAACAACTGATGGTGAATGTGTTCTCAGCAAAGCCTATTGGAAGATATGTCCCCTCTCTCGTTCATGACACAATGCTTTTATTCATCTACTTGGGTCTAGATTCCCGATGGTACAAAATTATCCCGACTTGTTTAAAGTGATATACTAGTTTTACACATATTGTAGGTGATAATGTTATGAAACGTCAACTACATTCCGGCAAAATAGTCGAGATGCTTGGATATCCATACATGCCATTGAGAAGTTGCTTGTAATTTATGTTGTTAAGACACAATCGGATTGTATTCTTGTATCATTACCAATGTGATCTCATTTGACAGGAAAGGATATTACTTGTTTGTGGTATCTTAGTTTGAGGTTCAATCACTTTAATGAGCTTTGTGCGACTACAATGTCTGATTTTTATGATTCAATCATAAAATTTGAAATTCATGAATTGCAAAATGCAAAGTCTTATTCAAAATTAAGTAACACATAACAACACGCCTTAAGTGAAATACATCGTAACTTATTAAATTATAGAACTAATCATATAACAGATATCTAGCAGGATTTTATGTCAGTTTAGATACGTATTAAAAGGTGGGTGTTTGTATTAGCAAAATATGCCTAAAATTGTCATTTCGGCGGCTATCTTGGAAAATGGAATGGCGCCGAAGGGACACATATTACAATTGCCTGTGATTTGGACAAACATTGTACCATGCATTTGGCATATTTTTTATATGACTAGTATAGACATAAGTAAAAGGCAGGTTTAAAAATATTAGCAAAATATATCCCTAAAATTGTCATTGTTGTTGGCGGCCATCTGGAAAATGGCCGACGGGGGGGTGCAAATTGCGATGGCTATGATCCTTCATCTGTTCGTATTTCCTTTTCCTCTACATCTGTGCCAAATTTCATGCTTTTATCACAAAATGCACGATTAGTTCGCTATGTCGCCATGCCAAGCTTTAGTATTGGCTTGTTGTGGTGTCAGTATTTATTCAGCTGAGTAAGCTGATCCGGGGCCGTGTGTATCCATGAAACGGACTATCCTAACATGGACCGCTTTGATGCTGGGGGCAGATTGGGAACAGTCAGGGGTTTTCACCCTACTCTTATTCGAAACTGGCTGCGATGTACATGCACAGTTGTGACTCTGTACACAGGACTGACGACTTAACATCCCCTCCAAAGGACGGGATGCTTTCATGGTTCATTTTTTTGGGTGAACCATGGAGAAGAGTGGTATTCTGTCTTCAATCAGTAGCTTGTATACAGATCAAATCCAGAAGTGAATACCCGGATAAACCCAGCAAGTGTAAACCCAACCGCTGTCACCGGTTCAAACTAGGGAATTTTGGTAAATTTGCACCGCAGGCAAGCACCCCTAACCATTAGGCCAGGCTCTACCTCTACCACCAAGTACATGTTAAAGGTACACTTTGTACACTCGCCTGCCCTCCCTATTGAATATTACCAACATAAACCAAGCATTTTCTAAACAAAATAACAGTTATCAAATTTTTAATAGCTTACACAAAGTTAACATTGCATAATTAAAGGATAACATGTTTTGTCTTTATGCATGAAAGCAGGCAGGACTTGTGGTTTCAGAATTGCCCTGTTATTAATTTAGTTTGTCAACCTTTTGAACATTTATTTTAATCCAAACCTTTCTCATTTCAGGAGAACTGAGGGACCACTTCAGTCAATTTGGAGGAATAAAATACTGCAGAGTTCTCTTTGTAAGTAAAAAAGAAGAAAAATGTTCTGTCTGTTACTATTCTTTGTTTTTTTTTTTGCCTTTAAAGGTGCAACAAGAGATTTCACATTTCAGGTGTCCCTAAAAAATCGAAAGTACTGATTTTTGCCCTGATGTAAAGCTTTCCATCAAAAATATCCCCACCTGAAAGGATTAAGGTCAGAAATGTTTCTTTGGTACAAAAATTGTGAAATTTCTAATTTCGTATAGGAGCAAATGCAAAATTCAGCCTATGTTTTACATTGAAATACAAGCAAATCAAAATCACATTTTCTCTCTCTTTTAAGACATTTCTGTAGCCATATATACCATGCATGTACAAAGTAAGAAATCTATTGAGCGTTAAATCTATATGAAATTACTATTATGACACAGTATTCGGTGCCTCAAAATCTCTCGTTGCACCTTTAATTAATGTGACACAATATTTCCAGAAATGCCCCCAATTTGTTTTAAACCAGATTTTGGAATTAAAAAATGTGAACTGAAATATTTTCAAAGGGGTCACTGCATTCCCTGAGATTGCTACTTTTAACCCCCTGAGGTCTACCACTTAAAGTATCTCTTATTGGCTCATTACATGATATAACATGATATAACCTCTTAGTAACCAATCAAGATGGACCTTCTATACATCTGTACAAACATTTCAGTTTTTCTTACCATGTCTCTGATTGGCTAAATATATCATATAACACAATGTGTAACCAATAAAATGGGCTGGTAGACCTCACAGGGTAAACAATTTGTCATGAATTAATATTATAATATTAGACAAACCAGGCGCGGATCCAGGGAGGGGGCGCGCGCCTCCCGGTAATCTGCAAAACTTGCAAAATCAGCCCATTTTGGACAAGTTTAGCCTTTCAGCCCCCGCTAATTTTGACTTTTTTCAAATCCTGGATCCGCCCCTGCAAACTCACCACTTTGCTTATTTTTAGTAGTGTTTTACTCATTTTCTAATGGGAATACAGTTATCTACTTGGGAATAATGCAGTTCACATCTCACAAAACCACACCAGTGCAGTGGTACATGTTGTGAGATTCGGCAATTAAACACACGGCTCTATTAGCTATTTGTTGGATTTTGTAAGATTTTGTGGCTTATAATGCCAGGAAATCAGTGTGAATTTGTATAATTTAATGCGAGCTATTGTGAGATTCGGTACTGACCCATGGGGTTGGTTATGGTAATGCGAGTGCTGTGTACCTACATGTACATGGCCAATTTCTTCATGGTAGTTACCACACAGCTACCACTGAGTAGACATGGATTATCTACCCACTAGACGTACACTCGCCGGCCAGGATTCTGTGTATTTTTGCTGCATAGACGGATAGTGTACACACAGCAGCTGTCTCCCCTGTCGTGGAGTAGCTACGTGGTTACACCGGCTCTCAGCACGCACGGTATTTCTCATGGCCAATTGCATTTTTTTAAAACGTGCGAGAATATGGGGGGTTTTGATGATGCCCGATATGAATTTCGTAATGATTTTCCTAAAAAACATTCAAAAAATGCTAAACAGAGAGCAAGTGTATAGCGCCCTCATTTCATGAAATTTTCATCCACTCTCAAAATGGCATCATGGTAGCCGCGGAGTAGCTATGTGGTAGCTGCGTGTCTATTCCGGTACTGTGTACACAACATCCACCTTCTCTCCACCTCGAGGCAACTACAGGGTAGCCATTGGGGTAGGTACAGCAGAATAGCCACATCACTGTATACCTAATAACTGTGTACTTTGTAAGCCCCATCTTGCAGTTACTTCCTCGCAATTAGCCCAGTGTGTACTGTGCAGTAGCTGCCGCGGTAGACATGGTGTAGCTGCCACATGGGCTACCATGTGAGTAAGAAACGGCCGTGTAGGTGGACGATAAATTACTGTCACTTATGGAGCCAGTGTGGAGTTACTGTCACTTATGGAGCCACCATGGGGTGGGTACTCTGTGGCTACTCCACAGATGCTCTTATGAAGAATTTGTCTGTGTAGTACCAGTATATAGTCAAGGATTCTTTCTCATAACAAATTTATAATGCACCTCAACATGGTGTATTTTTATGAAACAAAGGTCACTTTCCCAAGAGGACCACTGAATCTCACAAAACCAGAAGGATATCTTTCAAGTATAAATGAGGAATCTCACACGTCATCCTTGACGAAGAAAACCACTTGTTAAGGTACCCCATACAAGAGAGCTTTGAGATCTATGGGATTATTTTATCTGATCCATTTTTTAACATGTTGGTTGCTTATGTTTTTACAAAAGAATTCATGTATGTAGTACTTGAAAACTTAGCTGTAGGTCCTGCATCAATAATGCATCAAGGGGGTACCTTGGGGTAGAGCTAAGAGTACATAAAAAGTAGCTCAAGCTCTGGGTTACACACCCATTAAACCATGAATAAGAATCTGGCTGTGTACTGTCATCCTAAGGGATTTAAAGCAATATTAGCACATTTTTTTGAAGAGCGCCCCCAATTTTCAAAATTTGATATTTTTGTAGAGTTATGTTGGTTGTCTACAAAACTATACCTGCAAACGAGAATGTTAAAAAAAGTGTATTTATCATAAAATAAGCGATTTTGTAATTAAAATTGGGATCCCAGATTGGACTTAACGGCGGAGCTGGAAATGCTATGTTTATGTCCGTCCATGATGAAATAGTGCCACCTCAAGAAAATAACCTCTAACTTGACTTGGCCTGAACCAATAAACAACTGTATGAGCGTAGATAAAAACATGGCACTATTTCCCCGGCTATTTCACATTGGGAAGGCCCGGTTCCACAGCCCGTAATTATCAACAGGATCCCGATATTAAGTAATTCTATTACAAAATCCTTCGTTTGTGACACAGACCTTTTCGATCTTAAACCATTCACGGTAATAGTTTTCTACCTGTTTACCAATGCAACCCGTGTTAAGGAATTCAAAACTTTTGAAAAATTGAGGGCGCTCTTCAAAAAAGGTGCTAATATTGCTTTATAACAAAAGAGTGGCAGTGTGTAATCATGAGGTTTTATATGGAACTTGTCACTTTACTATTATTTACTGTCCTCTTTTTTCAAGAAGGATCAGAATTCTGGTTTCTCCAAAGGTTTTGGCTTTGTGCAATTCGTCAGGGAGATCTTTTAATGAGGCTCTGTCTACCCACCATAAAATAGATGGAGAACAGGTAAAAGGGGTCTGGTCCAATTTAGAAATGCAAATATGGGAGCGAGAGTGAATGAACAAGCGAGTTAATGTGTGGAGAGTGACAGTGAGTGGGTGTGTACTTGATGTGGAGTGAGTGAGCGAGCGAACGAGAACGATGATTGAGACATGCCGAGTGATTGTATAGTGGAATGGGGTTGGAAAGGTGGGTGGATGGGTGGGTGGATGGAGGTTGGAATCTCTTGAATTCAAATTACAAAAATCACTGCTTTTTTAGAACAATACCTGCACTTTTGATTATTTTACCGTTCGGCGGGTATAAGTTTTGTTCCGAGGTATAAGAACGTTAGTGTCAATAGACCCTAACGGGGAATTCCTCTTTTGCTCTATTCACTGCGCGCTCGATTTGAGACGAGGGTCCCGGTTCGAATCCCGGTCTTTGCTGGGCTGAGAAATAAGTCGCTGGTATACCTTGTTGAGTAATTAGATAGTTTATCGGTTTGTGACGTTGCGTTTGCGTGACAATTTTAACCCTAACCATCCGCAGCAATTAGCAGCAATCAAGATATTTTCATTGCTGATTTTTGCTTTTGAGGCGAGACTGTGTTGGCTGTTGAGGGAAAGAGCTGCCATATAACCCCATCCCATTGTGCACCAAAAAAACTACTGTTGCACACATCCGGTGTGCGGTCCGCTTCCCTTCAGAGACCCATTGCGGCTAACGTAACGCTGTGAATTTAACGCTTTTCGGGAATTTTCACTAGAGGTACCGGCAATAACAAGCACAATTTTCCCCTGCTAATTGCCAGTGGGTACGCCTAAGGGCTGAATAAGGTTTGTTTGTGAATGGCGAGCTTGGGTGGAATGCGTGACGTGCAAGGGTTTACCACGCAACGTGCAAAAATCTCAGTGTGTGCGCTATTCAAAAAATGTGCTATATGGTCCTTATTCATGTACTACTAAATACATGCTATCCTATTTTGCTTGTTTCTGTGTCTGTTCATGTCATTGTGCAACACACACTAGATGACGATATCAGAAAGGGACGAAGAACCACAAGAGTCATCTAAGAAGACGCACAGCAAACTTTATAGACAGCTTACCCATGTAAATTACGCACTCACCTCTGAATCTATGGTAGAAATCAGGGAGAAAACTTGTTCCTACCTGTTAGTACCACCAGGTGCTTCAAGCCAGCCTATAGAGTCTAGACACCCATTCCGGTCTTCAAAAAAAAAAAAATCCGTTTTCTCTGCGTTCAACTTTTACCTATTTGAATTTTCTCAACGGACTGATTAGATAGTGGCTACTACTATGTGCTAATTTTGATTCCAGTGGGAATATTTTGGTCATGTCAAATGGCAATATGGATTTTAACTAAGGTTTATTCACTTGTTTACCCATTTGTGTGAAGTTGAGATGGGCCATTTTGCAGTGTTCCTGGAAAGCAATAACCCAGTTGGAGCAAAAAAAATATTTTGTCCAGTTTGTATTTTGCAAAAACCAGTCCCTATTATGATTATTCCAAAAGAGTGTTTTAAGTCATTATAAAGCAACACTAAAGAAAAGTATAATCTATCAATGGAACTATACAAGTTTGTATATCATACACTGATTTGCTCATGTTAAATTTATATTGAATTTTTTATTGACAATGCCGCCCGTGGACCAACCATAACATTAAGAAAATTAGCAAGCCTTATTACCTGTGGAAAACTGAAGAATGTGGAAAAACAACATTTCGAGGGTTTACTCTGCAAGAAGGCCCCATCTCTGCAGTAGCCGTCCATTTGGTCAGTTAGGCTCTTATTAAGTGTCATACCATCCCAATCTAACACCCCTGGCGCTATTGCAGTGCCTGCCTTTTTTGCCCTTATAACCCGCAATTTCATATTACAGGGAAAACAAAAACTATACTGTGTCCCAGCTCGAAGTATGAAAGTATCAGGCAATGCCGTGTACATTGGCGCGCGCGTAGGTAAGGCACAAGCGCACAACATCTGAAAGGCAGCCACTGGGTATACGCGCGGCGCGATCCACTATCCATATTTCAGACGAGACCAAAGTATATATGGTTTTCTACAGTCATCCAAGAAGATGTGGTACAGTAATCTTTATTACAATAAGTATTGTCTGAAAGTAAATAGTACAAGAAACAAGTGGAAGCTCTTATAATAAAAAAAATAATTAAAAGACAACACAAAGCAGTTGTGTGGTGTTCAATGTTATGGAATTGGCACTAGTATTTGTTGAATTGGCACAAAACTGGAAAGTTGCAACTCGATCGGACGAGGAAGGCCCAAAGGGGAACTGCAACTTGAATTGAAGTATTTGATGTGGGTGGGGGCTCAAGTTGTAAACATGCCTTGTGCTTCAAGTTATGAGTTCACACTTCTTCGTTCAGCCCACATTTTTTCACTGTTTTCAACAACTCCAACAGTTTAGAATAAAAAAAAAGGAAAAAATAACTTGTGTTACAAATTTTGGGTCAAGATTTTGTTGTGAAATCTGCCCCCTTGAAATCACAAAAAGCCAGGAAAAGCCAAGTTTTTAGTCCTAATTTTGACAAATGTCAAATACTTTTAGGGTCCGGGAGAATCCGCGATCGCGGAAAATGACGTTATGCGCGGATTTTGCCTTTCCGCGCTGATTTTTTTTCCCGTTTTCCGCTCGGAAAACAGCGGATTGTCGTATTTTTCTACCTAACACGTAACCAGAAAGGGCCATTAATCCTTCTTGGTCCGAACTGTTTTTTCTTAACGCCATCAAAATGTGATGGCAAGAAAAAACTCGATTTGGTCGGCAAGTTGATCATAATGTATGATCGCAGCAAGGCGGACGCATGCAACTTACTGTTCCCGATGATCATGATCAGTGGTTGGCATTGTAACCACGATTCCCATCAAGCACGATCCTAATGCTCCTTTGTTAAAAAACTTGGGTATTGTCTAGACCACCTATGGATATGTCGTTAATAGATGATTAAGGTCCATGGTCCGATCGCTATATGGCCTCGTCCCCAGAAGCTCCAGAAATTTTTACCGGAAGTGGGTCAACATTTTGGTATCAGAAGAAAGCTACTATTTTTTCTCATTTACCCTGTGAAATCTTAGGGCCAGGGTGTTTGGTTTGGAAGTTTTGAGCGAAAAATGTACCCATTTTGGTCGACCAATATTAATTTTACACAGTACTCTATGGGGGGCTTCAAATCAGTTTTTTAGCTCTCACAATGAAAAACGATTGAAAGATCGTTGCGAAACTTTAATACAGATGAGTTTTTTTTGGGATGAAGGCCAATCTATCCACGATGAAAACTTCATATTCTTAAATTTCTGGCCATCCCCCTTTAAAAGGCAACACAGTTGTAACAATGATCATAATGGGCCGTCAATTATTCATCCTTGATGTACCTCTCGATTTGCATATCCCTGAAACGGTACTCGTGTGTCTTCATGCATCGCGTGTGTTTCCAAAGTCCAAATAACTTGTGGGCGCGGTCTCTAGGCCCGGTCGCTCTAGGAGGAAGTTTTAAGAATCACAAGTAACGCATTGGCGGGCAGCAAATGACATCAAACGTTGGAAACAACAACAATCAAAACAAAACCGATAATAAATAAACCTGCCGCACCCTTACGAAATCGGTCACGGTTGAAACGGTGATGATTCTTGAGCATGAGCGATAAGCTGAAATGTATTTGCTTCGATCCACCCCCCGGAGGTTCACCCTGAGCTGATTGCAAAAGACACGGAAATCAAAAATCCCCAAGAACGGAAAATTCCATAAGATCTTTCAGCTCAACAATGACCACACGTATAAACATGATAATTGAACACCCACATGTAAATTTTCTGATCGCAAATTTGGCAATGCCAGTTGTAAGATTCTTCTAAATATTCACCTGTTTTATTTTAGCTTTCATTGTGTATCAAATTCGTCGCCACCACTGGGCCACGTGCGAATGTAGCTGCAAGCAACGGCCATTACGATTATTTCATGATCAAATAACATATGTCTAAAGCACATCCAAACACACCGATGATTTTATTTTGCCTTCAAATCTAGTTTGTTATTCAATAAATTCTTTTTTTTTTTAAATAATCCCGGACTTACATTTACAAAAAAACAAAAACACAAAAAAAAGAAAAAAAAAAAAAAACAAAAAAAAAAAAAAAAAAAAAATCGTTGTTTATTTCTTGTTTACTTGCAATAGTCCCCAGCCCCCTCCCCGATTAACATATGAATGGAACTGTTTGTTTACTGGAAATGTTTTGGATTGATCCATTTAATTAATGGGGGGTAAGGTAGTTGCTGTATTGGAAATACTCAATCGGGAAAGAACAAATTTTTAAGTGCTAAAACATTGCTTTCGGCGAGAGTTGTTTCTTTTTCAACTTCAAAATGAAGTATTATCATCAAATTATTTTTCTTCGCACACCTTTTGATATGGTATTAGGCAATGGTGGATCCAGATTCGAAAAATGTCAAAATTACCGGGGGGCTGAAGGCCTGTAACTGGCCAAAATAGCGCACACAATGGGATGATTTTTGCAAGAATTTCCAGGATTACCCGGAGGCGCGCGCGCCCCCTCCGCCCCCTCCCTGATCCGCGCCTGGTGAAATAATTGTATGCCTCCTCAAATTTGTAGCTGCATGCTTTACAACTTGGCTCCAGTCTTCAAAAAGCATTTAGACCGTGCTGCAAAAATCTATTGACGTACACGTCATTGATCTGTACATAGCTCCATTCATTGCGATGCAAATAGTGTAAACCAAAACAAGACTTGAAGATTGTTGTACCTTGTGGATCAATTCGATTGGGGATTGGAAGTAAATGTATGGATGTTATTGGATCACAAAGAAGACTACTTGAATTACAAGGTACCCTTTCGGCTCCTAGCCGCTTGTAATCGGTAAGAACATAAGCGCTAAACAATTTGCCTGGAAAGATTTGTCACGGCTGATATTTGGCAATCTTGCGGCATATTTGGGGTCCATAGTTTGAAAGAGGTCGCTTAGGGAATTATCGGCTGGTAGCACGGATTATAGGGCGCAGTTTTTCATATTTGCACTCACATAACGATTTATTTATTTATGTGACACTGATGGTAGCATGGATATGGTTGTCTACTATGACCCTTTTAGGTGAGTAATTACGTGGATTCGGTACATTTTAAGCGCGATTTGGTGCGGAAAATACTGATTTTTTGGGGGGGTGTGGAAAAACGCGGATTTGCCGAAAATCGCGCGGAAATCGGGTTTTCTAAACGCGGATTCTCCCGGACCCAAATACTTTTCAAACTTGAGTATGGGAACCTAATCATCTTTGTACAGGAAAATAGTGGATGAGGCTGATTTAAAAAAAAGCAAATTGTGGGAACACAAAAACATTGGCAAGATATGAAAACTCCCCCATCCCCTTCCTTTTAATTGCAATCACTCCCTTTCTTGCCAATTAAAATTTGGCATTTTTCAGTCAGACATACTCAAAATGCAGAAAAAAGTTCAGACTTGGCTCCTCTTTTGCACTTCACATGATCGTCAGGTAAGGTGAACACATTAAAGGTTTAGTTTCTGTACCTGAAACATGTACTTGTGCATCACACTTGTATTCCATTGTTTTGAATCTATCTATGAACAAAAGAATCCAACCAAGTACACATGGCCTAATTTGCCCCTTTTATGTTTGTGATCTTTCCCCTGGATGTCAGACTCGTGCCACACGATTACAATGCCAAAATCTATAGGTTCTCTGAGGACAAGTGCTAGGTGTAACTTTGGTGACTTGGTTGACGCATCTCAAACAATCCACTGTAATCTCCACTTTAAAAGAGGATCTTAATACATGTAAGCACGTACATACATCAAGCAGTAATCTTGTTTGGTTGCTCATTTTTCTTTATGACAATTAAAAATATCAGTTATTGCTAACAAGACTGCAGGTAGATGACTGCACACACACACAATTGGAGATGTTATTAGGTGATTTTGGGGTGATACAGATTATATCTAGTCGAGGAGTCGTATCAGGCGAGAGTCGCAGCCCGAGCCCAGATACAGAATCCGAAACTAGATATAATCGTGTCACCTCAAAACTCGCCTAATAACGATTTTATCATACCCAAACAGAACAAAATAAGCACAAACATAATTTGATAAGGTGGTTCACAAAACAAACAATACTTAACGGTAAATTGACTGTAGGCCATTTGTTTTAAATGAGTGCAAGGGTGACAAATTTTCAGGGATGAGAATCTTTGAAAATAAAAATCATCTTTTTCTGATTCACAAACAAAATTATTGATCTATTTTAAAATCTTTTAGTATATGTGAGAGCGATTTCTGAAATCTTGTTCTAACTCGATTCAACATTGCTAAAAATCGCCAAATTAGAGCAGTGACTTTCATCAAAATGAACGACAAATTTTCGGATTTTTGTTGTCATGATGCATGGTCACGCATGCGCAATTCCTAGCTGACATGATACGGACGTTGAGACGCGGTCCGAGGGGGTGATACGGGATATATCATTCAGTAAATGAGGCGATTATCCAATGAAAATCGAGGGATCTACATGATGTATGATCAGAAAAAAAATATGAACTTATGTCCTAAAAGTGATGAAAGTCCTGTTGGTGAATAATTTTGTAAACAGTAGATTAACAGATGTAGATTCCGTGGTCTTAAAGGTATATTTCGTGATCCTAGCACATTTATATTTGCTTATGATTCACTAGCTATCCTCAAGAAAAGGTTATTGATTCTGACGTTGCATTTCGATGTTATGAGTGAATTGGATGAACTCGTATGACACTGCCCCATAGACCACTTTGTTGCAATTTCTGTAAGTTTACAGACACAAAATACAAGGCGGTTAATTTCATCTAGAGCAGGTTGAATTTACAAGAAAGATTAGGCACACATACTTTACTTGGGCCAACCATTTCGATCATATAAAAATCTTGATTTCTTTGATATAAATTGGGGGAGATGAGGCTGTGGTTCACTAAATGCTCCTGTGGATCACAGAATGCTCCTTTTATCTAGTTCAACCCAGTTAACTGAATTCATCCAGGTTTAGTTGGTTTAGATCAAGAAATTTGACACTTTTGAATTGGTTTCACCTGGATGCAAATAGCCTAAAACCTAGCCTGAAAACATGTTGGGTTTAAAAAAAACTGGTGAGAACTAGCTTTTAGAAAGCTTGTTTAAAATCTAGTTTGACCCAGTTAAGTTAACAATGAAATTTAACAGATTCAACTGGACTTCAGACCTTACAAATCTTGAAAAGGTTCTTAGAATACTTTGGCCATGCATAAAGAAATTGTTACTCTTGTGCCTGTGACATTATAAATGGGAAGTCAAAGGGGGAAGGGAATGCCTTTAACTTCACTATCCCTTTCTTTTCCTTTATTGGTGGGAAGTCATGCTATTGTTCCAAGACTTATTTGAGGACTGCCTGAACAAAACTGAAGAAAAATATTTCATCTGATTCCAGTAACCATAAGTTGAAGGTTATTTTGCCACAGGATATGAAAGTTCAAATTGCTGCATTGTTTAGGTAAACATCAGGGAAAAGAGACGGAGTTGTCCAAACCTATGTATCTACTATGCAATTTTCTTTTAATAATTTTCCCAATTTGTCTTCATGACGGTAAAAAACAAAGTATGAAATTTTAGTTTCAAAATACAATAAATCAGGATTTTGAAAGCCATGCACGGGGTCACTAAGACCCCTTTTTTCTTATTATGTTGAAGGGGCATTTCGTGATCCACAACCTCGTCCCCCCGATTTACCTAAAAAAAGTTGAGATTTTTATATCATCCAAACCGTTAGCCTTAGTAATCCATGTGTACCAAATCTTACTTGCAAATTCGGTCGCATCTGTAAGAAATTCGCAATTTTGTATTTTCTGTCCGTAAATGGACAGAAATTACAGTACAGTGGCCTATGGGACCGTGGAAAACAAGTATTTGCTCATAACACAAAACCGCAAGATCGGAATCAACTCAAATTTTGTGAATAAGGTTTTCTCAAGGATATCTAGTGAACCATGAATAAAACAGAAGGTGCTAGAATCACGAAATGCACCTTTAATTCAGGACTTCCATCAATTTTGGATTAGTCTCCAATTAACTAATTAAAAGTCAAATGTTGGCTGGAATGTATTTGTATTAACAATCTTGATAACATACTGATCAAAAGAATTTTGTGGATTATCAAAAATTATTTGTAAACAAAAATTTACATAAAAAGTACTGTAATATGCATTTGTTAACTATTTACATGATAACATTAACAAAAGAGTTCTTAGGCCTTGAATCAGCTTTATGCTTATTCCATTTGTTCAAGTTTGATCAGTTAGCTCCAAAGGGCTTCAAAACTCTGTGGTACCATTGCCATATGATGATGATCATTTTATTTAAATGTGTGCATTATGTGTTAACAGTGGGCAATTATGTTTAGGGTTAACATTTGTGTCAACATTTTTACCAAAGCAATCAATATGTGCCAAATGCATTGCAGACAACACAAAAAGGAGGCGCCACATACATTATTAATTCTTTGAAGAAACCCCTTAAGATTTACCATCTTCTACATTATTTTTAAAAATCATTGCTATTGCTGTCCAAAATTCTAGCAATAGAGGCCCTATCTGTTTTTTATCAATTGGCTTTGTCCAAAGGTCTGAAAACAGGAGGATTAACATTTTTTTGCACATCCATCCATCTGAACAGCCATATGCTGCTTATTTGATACTCCAAAATTTTGAAATTGGCAAATATTTCTTGTGATCCAAATAATTGAAGTAATAACGAACTTTTTGAAGAGTACCTCAATTTACTGGATATTTAGATGTATGCTCAGGTTGGACTAGTAAACAATTACCTGTGAATGGTAGAGCTAACAACTCTGTTGCAAAAGAAGTTATTTTAATTAGATTAATATCGGGGATCTCCGATATTATTAAATGGGTACCGGAAAAATCTTCCAATATGAAATAAGCCGGGAATTGGTTGCCATGTTGTATGTGTCTACGCGCATCCCATTGTGCCGTCGGTTGGGACCAGTCAACTACCAAGTTGGGCGCCAGCACTTTAAACCCACATTTTTCCTTGCCCCTGTTGGCCCCCCCCCCACTCCGCGAAAAGGCGAAGGAAAAAAGGGGGATTTTTGGCAAAATCGGCAATTTGGGGCCAAAATCACAAAATGTGGGGGGAAAAAAATCCAGCGATTTGGGGCCAAAATTGGTTTAAAATCTCCAAATATTTAACTGTGTCCCCCAGAATTTCACTTTTTCCCCAAAAAGATTCACTTTGGCCCCCCCAGAAAAAGAGGTCTGGCGCCGCCATGGTATAGCCACTTTGATCCAAATCGGGTGCATTTTAACCCGTGGACGTTCGATCTCTCCCCATATTACAAGGGTAATCAGAAACAGAAATGGTCACAGTTCCACAAGTGTTATGGCGCAAAGGAAAGACACCGTCAGAACAAATGCCCCCCATTGAAATTTGATCTTTAAGATTGTCAGTAGATACCCGCTGATCTTCAGTCATCATAATCCGATACCCCACCAAGCTCTTCCGATTTCTTAATGAAATGATCTTAAAGGCATGCGGAAAGTCTGAAAGCTTGATATCTCCAAACCTTTGTCGCCTCTGCCGCTTTCTTGATGATAGGCTCTTTGGTATTTGGTACATTGCTCCATGCTATGTAAGGCAATTTATGTGCATGTCCTCCCGTGTTCTATACCCCAGCCATGGCCTGATGCACCCGCGCACACAGAACCCTTGCGATCACGGGGCTAATGTTGGGGAATCTCAAGAGCTGTGATGAAAGTTTAAAGGGTGATGAGAGACTTCAAAATTTTGTTTTCTTATCATCTGTAAGTAAGCAGTCATTATTTATGGGCAGGATGGAGGAATGGAGGATTTCCCTTTTTTTTTGGCAAAAATTTCCATTTCCACCTTCGCTTTCTGTTCACAAACTTCGCATTCCACGATTTCCGAAAAATTTGTCTCTTTTTAAAAGTGTATATTCCACTCGTTCTCCTTGTTTAAAATTTTCAAGATTTCCCACTTTTACAAATTTTGCTATTTCCCTACAACTCCTCCATTCCCCATGAACTCCTCATTCCCCATTGTAAGTAATGACCTGTTCCAAAGTTGTACAATTTTATTAAATAACTTTTCACAGCCCAGATACTTACCTGTACCAGAGCACGGGAGTATTTGGGTTGGTTGGAGGCTTTTTTGTAATAGAGGACCTCCATGAAAAAAATGGACATCATTGAACAGCTAGTGACCAACCAAAGTAACTTCTTGTTAATTTTATGAATTTTGGACTTTTTATTGTAAAAATCAGTACAAAATGTGGACCTTTCCCTTTTGTGGAATTTGGTACGGGTGAAAGATGCATCTCTTTATGGCATAAAGGTAAAGTCCCTTTGTTTTTCAAAATCCATCTCCACCCCCCCACCTTCTAAAAATCCTGGCTATGAGCATGGTTAAGGCTATAGTATCATCAGAGTATTTAAAAACAATTCCTTGCTGTGTGTGCTGACTTGCGGGAGGGGGGGGTGGGGGGGGGGGTTGACTGACTAATTTCTCTTACACCAAGTTAGAAAGTCATCTATGCTATCTAGCAATAATTTCAGGGTTGGTTTGTACCAAAAGATCAAATTAAGACATGCAGTGAACGAATGGATATCACCCAAAATGATAACCAAAGCGGTTTACTCACCCAGTCTGTGGTGCTGGGGTGAATTCCTCCTTGCGGAAGAGCGGACAGTGCAGATGCGCCCGACTTGGCCTCCTTTCTTTTGCCGGCAACTCTTCCCTAGTGCTCCATTTTTCCTGTCTTTCCCTTTTTGCCACCATCTTTAGGAGGGACAGACTCAATTTGCGTTGACAAATTTCCGTACCCGAGGGTCAGCCCACCATTCTGGCGATGTATGTGCATGGTCTCCTGCAAGATAAACCAGAATTGGTAATAGTATTCTCAAAAATGGAAGGGAGAAATGGGCCCAAATGTGAATGTCTGCATTGCTTGGAACCTGATTTCTTTCTGCATTGTGGTTTCTTAGGGTTATGCAGATTTCCAAACACACCGCCCTTACAATGAGTGACTGAATTTTATGATATAGAGCCATGGACGCTTCCATTTATTACTTCACTTATACCATGTAGAAAATCTGGTTTATAGCAAGATCAAGAAAAATAGAGAATGGCCTTGTTCATTTAACACAGGTTACGGTAACGGGAAAGTGTTTTCTGCATACAGATATTTTCGCGAATTTGACAGTTGTCAAATGTGTGAGAATTTAATGTCAGGTATGACATCAATGCAATACAAATCTAATGCAAAACATTTTTATTTTGCTTTTTTTATGTTTAACTCGCAAAATTGTGAAAAATAAAAATTCGCCGAAAAAGGTCCACTTATACCAGTAAATTCTACAATTTGAAATATGGTGCGTCACCAACGACGCCCGGAGAGGCAATGTTCATGATGCATTATGAAAAGTCAACATCCAGAGAGCCTGCATTAATACAAATATTTACACAAATATGATCATATTTTCAAGTAATGGTCGTTTGGCATGCAATTGCACACTAAAAACAGCTATTTAAACCCCTTGGCTTTTTCAATCACACCTCTTTCATTGAGAGTTTTCTACATAATAATCACAAAATGCTACCAATGAAAGTGTGACAGCGAAGGAGTCAAGTCCAACCCTTGCGCCTTGTGACTCAAAACTGAACAGGCAAGAGTAAGAGTAACCGCTGGGGTTCACAGTATTGCTTATTGCAAAAATTCCCAAACAAATTGAATACATCAAAGGGCAACAGACTTGTACATATAACATGCCCATTATTGTAATTCTCCCCATACCTACCTTTCTATTTTCCAAGTGAAATCACAGGCCCTGTCAATGAGATATGTAAAAATCGGTGAGGAGGTCTGTATGGCTCTCATAAGTGGGGGTGTGCCTCCATTCAGGGCCTGCGCGTTGATGTCCGCCCCCTTGTTGACTAGCATTTCAACCAGGTCGAGTTGGCCCGATAGGCAAGCGTGATGAAGTGGGGTCCCAGCGGAAGTTGTCACGATTCACATGGGCTCTGTATGGTAAAAAAGTTAAAGTATAAGGAAGTCTGGGCATGCATATATTAAAAGGATCAAAATATTTTGTTTTATTGAAGTTATCTTAATTTTCACCCAAAGGACCCAATTGTTTTAAAAATTTGGAAAATTGTCAACAGAACAACCTACTAGTATTTTTGGCCATTTTGGCTGTCTCTCACCCAAAACACCCCTTTTTTGGAGTCTTCTGTCACCGAATGCCACCGTGTTTGGAAGCGACTCAGCCTTACACCATATCAATTTCATATGTGATTCCCCCCCAAAAAATCAGTCTATGAGGGAAGCCCTATAGATGAGTTGACACATGACGTCAACGCCGGGCATGCAAGCAAAGCACTGCCCGGCAGTTATGCGTGAGCACCTACAGGGCTTGTGATTTACAAATTTGCGCTCAATCAGGCGTGATTAAAGATTATTGAATATGGTAAACTGTATGGGCATATTCTTCCCCACCCTAACATTCAGTAGACCAGGTGCTTACTTGTGTTAGTAAACATGATGTCACCTCATCTATAGCCAGTAATTTTTGGTGGGATGAAAATTTCCCCACAAAGAGATCGTTACTGATAGAGTTACGGTATTCAGGCCCCATTTCATCGGCGGGGAGGGGCCAAAGAGTACAAAAAATGCTAACACTGATAAAGGGATGGGGTGACGTAAGTATTGCAAAGCAGTAAGTACGCATTTGAGCGATACAGGTTAACATAGGTTGTGTAGTACAACAATAGGTAAATATTATTACAATAAAATGACCATGAATGGATTGAAAACCACCGGGGAACCCACCTCCCTTTAGCTTTTACTTTAAAAAGAATGTATAATTATTATAACCTTTGCCACTACCTCTGTATCATGTGACTTTATAGGTACAGAATAAGCACATGATACAAAGTGAGATGCAAGGGGACAATGTAATTTTGCTTTCTGTAATTGCACTTTAAAAACAGTTGTCCTTTTCTAAGAGGCACCATATCTCTAAAGTAAATCATCTACAGATCTGCAGATGGTCAGCCATGTGGGTTCTTGGATTGGTTTGGTTGGGGCTGAAGACTTGCAAAACCCCTTATTACTCATTGCTTGAAGAAAGAAGAAAAAAGGAACCCATATGATTTTGCTTCAAAATTTGGTACATATAAGTACACTCCCAGGGGTTGTTTGGGCTGGGTCCTCGAATGAGTTTGGTTTCTTGTTACACTTTATTGCTTCCTTAGGCAAAAAAATTGTTGTATTGGAAGTCACCCCCCCTACCCTAATTTTGAAATCAGCCCATTACAAAAGTATATCTACCCTAATTTTTTTTATTGATTTCAATCGATTTTTCAATTTTTTTTTTACCCTATTTTTAAGTCTGACTCAGAGATTTCAGAATATAAATTTTGTGAATATATTAATAAAATAGTTAACTAGAACAAAAGGTAGTCACCTAGACTGCTCAATTCCAAAGTTTTTAGATAATCGGATTTTTCGTTGATTGCAGTAAACATCTATGTGTAATATAACCGTGCCATAGCATACTGTGTAATAACAAAATTTCCGGAGCCGGAAATTTTAAACAAAGATGTTATTTCTATATGAAGGACTTCGATTTGGCTTGCTATTTCACACAGTGATTAGTAATATACAAGCATATGTACATTCAAAAACACATTTGTTGAAAATTGAGGGCGCCCTCATCGGGAAATCTCTGAGTCTGGCCTTTAACTGATTTTCTAAATATTTTTTGTGTTTTTTGTGTTCTGGTGTACTTTGGCAATTCTCTTTAAGATTTTCATAAATAAGAGTCAAGTATCAATTTAATAACATCCATAGACATGGATTATTTATGTAGTAATGCATTATAAAAATAGCTAATAAAAAAAAAAAAAATCCCCCGCCCCTACCCTATTTTGCACTGGCCGTTACTCCAATACAATTTTTTTTTTGGCCTTATTTGGAGAACAGTGTACATGGATCATTCAGTGAACAGGGCAAGATGGAAGGGAGTGTTGGTTCACAGGCCTTAGAAAAAGTTCAGTGGGTGTTCAGTTCCTGGGTTCAATTTGCGAGTTTGGCCCCATTTGACTTTTTTGTTCCATAACAGCTTTATGCATTTTTATTCCGTGAAGGGTTTCCGCATACAAGTGTGCAAAAAAAGTGTGTCAGATGGGACTGGTATGGAAACTCCCATCTAAAAACATCAAAGCTTTCACCTTCCCCATGTCTAGTAAGAAACACCACCATCTCTTTATTTCCGTGGCACAATCGTCATCAAAGCCGTCTTGAGATTTATCCCCTTGTCCACATGCTTCCTTTTCATTAGCAATTTCAAATCCATGTCTGTTCCCTGACTACATCATTACATTGCAAAGTCTTCTCAGGATGTGCTAAATACCATGCGGAGTCATCCTGTATCGGATGGTCCGGTGGTTTGTCTCGGTTCAAATCGACCAGTGTCCGTGAATGGCACTGTCTTTGGACATACTGCGCTGGTGGCTCCCCACATTCAGTCCTTTCCCCCTCAGGGAGCTGTACAGATTGGCATCGTACCTTGTCGTCCTGTCCTTTTTCTTTCCTTTTTTGCCTCCTTCTTCTTCTTTTTCCTTCTTCTCAAGCTGCATGAGGAATGTCTTGGGGACAGACTCTTCCCTCCAAGGAGTCATTATAGTTGATGACTTCTCCCTAGCTTTTAGCATAGTTGCACACAGCTGTTTGAAGTGCTCTTCGTCAATTGGTGCATCCGATCTACGTACACTGTAGAATTTCTCAAAGGAAGCACTTCGTTCATGTCCTTATATTTTCCCTCAAAACTCTCCTGGAGTTTGGCATTGTTTTCTACTGTCCAATCGTAGAGCTTCACTGCCCATAGTTCAGTAGGAGCTTGCCACCTCCGGCTACCTTCTTAGAGAGTTTCTCAGCCTTCTTGCTCCTCATGGCATCTTTGAGCCATGTTCTTGGCAATGACACGGGGAACAATCCATC